>JBBPBX010004012.1:0-12985 GCA_038048925.1 Garcialebias charrua
TTCAACAATTGCTAGCCAACAAGTTATGCAATATTTGCACTAGACTGCCAACTAGCGGTGCATGAACTGTTATACACCTTTATCCTACCTCTTACGTCACAGCAGCAGCTTCCCATTAACTCCTCCTGACCCACCTGGATATTTACAGTCCTGGACAGAAGAAACATCACAGTTGGCAAAAAGAGCAACAAACATTTAAAAAAAAAACTTTACATGTATTAACAGCTGCACGTACAAATTATATTCTTCATTACACATGCACATACTTTGTATTTATTTTTTTAGATTATCCTATATCTGTTAAGCACCTTGGTCAATGCAAGGCATTGCAGGAAGGTGCTATACAAATAAAGTTTATTACATTATTATTATTATAACTTCAATTCAAAGACCACATCAACAGTACAGGTAAAATTAAAGTTAGAGATCAAGTTTTAAAGTGCACTTCCAAGTTGTATCCAAGTTTAATTCATATAAGAGTCAATTAAGCTTAATTTACTTCAATATTGTTTCAAAAAACAAATAGTAATTTCTTTTTTGTTGCGCAACCGAAAAATAAATTAAACCAATTCCAAAATTCTATAGGCAGTCAACAGATTTAATGAAAAGTAACTAAAATGATCCTAAAAGGATGAAATTACAAAAATCAAAGGATTTATTTAATACTTTACGTACATATATTCTATTCGGCCACGAAATTAACAAAATGAGAATGATCTTTTAATCCCTAAGACCACTTTTAAATCTCAAATACATGGGCGTGTCGCCACCGCATTTCTACATAAAAGGAACCCAAATACATAAAACAAACGACTCACCGTCGAGTGGTGGACACAAAACACACAATACAATCCTCCGGCCGCGTTAATTTGGCTTGAAACAGCGGGGTTCTCTGCGGATTTATGAAGAGACCGAGCGCAACCAGCTAGCCATAAACGTTAGCACCCGAGTTCACCTCTGACCCGGAAGATGTCAAGATGGAATAGTCCATTTTTAGTAGGGGGATACAGAAATCGACCGGTTTTTGTATTGCGTTTTTAATGATCGTTTTCATCGTAACTATAATTATTTTTATGTTAAATGTACATTAACAAGCATGAGCAATGTTAGTGATGTAGGTGACTGGCCGGGGCGGGGCCGGGGCCCCTGCTGATTTGGGGCCCCAAGCAACGGCATCATTTGCCTACATGGTAGATCCGCGTCTGTTCTCCCCTCTGCTCCCCCTCCAACCCTCCCTCCTCTCTGCTCTTTACGGTGAGGGAGCAAGGGGGAAAAAGGTAAAACAAGCAGCTACGGAGCCAGCATAAGAGCCTGTAAATAAGTTTATTCGTTTTTACTGATAGATAATTAGTTATTAGCGGTACGCAGTTTGAGAACATTTGAACATTTAGCAACATTTTCCAATTTTAAATATTATTTAAATTGCATTTTAAATAAAAATAGCACAAATCCGCTTATGAACTATAAAAGTTAGTCACTCCACTGTTACGCTGACAAAAACGTTAGGTCCGCTGTAAGCGGATTAGCGCATTAGCGGTCCCTAGCGTTCATGTGCCCAACTTTGCTCTTTACTGAAGCCTTGACCATCCTATGGTATTTGTGCTTCTGGCCTGTAGATTATTAGAAAAATCAGTCTCTTTTTGTCTCTAGTGTTCCTCCCTCCTCTGTACTGGTTCTCCTGATCCCGCCTTGGTTCTCCCCGAACCCTGTCCTGGTTCTCCTCGTGCCTTGACCTTGGTTCTCCCCGAGCCCTGTCCTGGCTCTCCTCAAGACTCACCTTGGTTCTCCTCGTGCCTTGTCCTCACCAGTTGCCAGCCATCCTTGCTTCTACTGGACCCCCAGCCTTGTCCTTCTCTGGAGCTCCCCCAAGGATTGGGAGTTGGACCAAACATCATCCTCTAATCTGTAAAAGAGAAAGAAATCAGCATTTTAATATTGCCTAATCTCCTGCCAACCTCCTCTGACCATCTCTCTTCTCTTCCAGGTGCTGTAGAGAAACGAGGGGTGCGAATCTCTCAGTGTCTGGAGAATCGATTCGATTCCGATTTTTGATGCACCGATTCGATTCAAAATCGATTTTCGATTCTAAAGAAAACGATTTTCATTCCAGGATCAATTTTCGACTCAGAATCGATTTTTGATTCTGAAACGATTTTCGATTCTGAAACAATTTTCAATTGAAATCATGAAAAGATTAAACAATAATGTAAACAAATAAAACATTTACAGTATTTAAAACAATAATGTATGCTTGTAGCAAACATTAATAATGTCAAATAATACAGTATAAATAAATACAGCAGGCTGAATTGTGAGCAGATGGGTATATGAATAGAATGCAGCAGCTTTAATCAGGTACCGGAGGTCACTGGTGCCTTTATCCAGCAGTCACTGTGCGAGAGGCAGGGGACACACTGGACAGGTCTCCATTCCATCACAAATAATTCAAAATACAAACGTAAACTATACTGCATTAACATTTAACCAAAAAAAAATACTTCACAGTCAATCATATTGCATTTGTCCATGTTTCAAATGTGTATGGAGGGATTTTGTTTAAAAGATTTATTAAATATATTTGGTAAATCTTTTAAACAAAATCCATCCATCCATCATTGATTATCTTTATCTTTACCCGCCTTTTTCTTATTGGATCGCAGGTGCCCATATCCAGCAGTAACTGTTCAAGAGGCGGGGGACACTCTGGACAGGTCTCAGGTTTATCACAGAATACAAAAGTAAACAGAGTCAAACAGGTCAAACATTTAACTCAAAATAAAATACAGATTTCACAGTTGTTGTTTTTTTAACCATATTGCTAACATTTGCTACATTTTCAAAACAAACTAAATGTGAAATGTACAGACTTCAGTCTCAACCATGTTGCATTTGGTAAATCTTTAAAACAAAATCTGAAACAAAATCTCAAAACTTGTGCATGTCTGTATAAAAACACTTCAGAACTGTAATTTGTAAACCATCTAAATGGTATGATGTAGAACTATTTTTTATCAGTAATGACTAGATTCTTTTGCAGAAAAATGAGCTGATCAACTTGGTCAGGAGTAAGAGTGCTGTGCTGTGCAGTCACAATGTCTCCTGCTGTAGAGAACACTGTGCCAGGGATGCACAGGTAGTGTTTAGTTATTTTAGACCGTAGAGGAAACTCTCCCTCATGAAATCTCCACCACTGGAGAGGGTCTGCTGAGAGAGTCAGTGGAGGGACTTCCAGGTACTTCTTCAGCTCTTCTTCAGCTGTGGTTTGATGGATTTAGTGGGCACACTGACCTGGTGAAATGTCTTTCCTAAAAGATGAACCAGTGCTGACTTTCTTTTTGGAGGGGGACCTTCATTTTGGCTTGGTGCTGGACCCTGGCTGTGTGTGTCATCTGGCCTCTCTTCAACAACAACAACAAAAAAACAGGGCGGATTTAGAGTGCAACACCGCATGAATTTTTCAAAAACAATTTGGAGTTAGAACAAAAAGTTGGCATATGTCTATTGACGTAAAATTTTCACCTATTTTTGCCAGACCTACTCTGAGCAATACTGCAGCCATGACTGGTTCTGAATACTGTGGTTAAGCTAGCCGCCTCGTTGGCAGTAAAGCCAGACGGTAGCCTACTCAACTTTGACTTGGCGTCTTTACAGGAGACAACCGCTCTCCCCCTTGCACTGCCTACTACTGCAATTACTTTAGAAATTTAAAACATTTATTTCTGACGCTTGGATATACATGTACAGGTTGTTGACAACGACACACAACGACTCACCCTGCTGGACATTCGCAAAAAGCCTGAAGGATTTCCCCATTTTCCATCAGCGCACACAATCACCTCCTCTCGTATCCGCGACACAATGTTCAGGCATTTTGACCAGTGGTTGTTCACTATTTTAAGAAAACAAGCCTCTAAATTACAACTCGCCATCAGTAAAGCTACTGGACTCCTTCCTAGTTACCCCCGACATCCGGTTTAGAATCGGTGCGGCTTATCCACAGTATTCCTACGCCCCATGACGCTTTGCGCGAAATGTGCACACGACTTCCGGTTGACCGGAAACACCGTTTGTTTACATGCGAGTAATACAGTTGAAGACAGTCCAAACTTTGTTGTTTTAGTTCATTAAAAATGTGGGAACACCACTCGTTTTGTTAAAAGAGGAGGGACAAATAAAAAGAAATAACAGATGTGACCTGATCGCGCTGACATAATTTAAAAATACATAAATAGCGAACGCGTTTGCTCCGGCCTCTCGGCTAAGGTTTGTTAGCTGCTATCTCGGCTAAAAATACCGGTCGCATCTGAGATCTATCGTTTTAAGACAGTAAATCTTCCAAAACTCTCATTAATATCCCTCCCCGAATAAAAAGAAATAACAGATGTGACCTGATCGCGCTGACATAATTTAAAAATACATAAATAGCGAACGCGTTTGCTCCGGCCTCTCGGCTAAGGTTTATTAGCAGCTATCTCGGCTAAAAGTACCTGTCGCGTCTGAGATCTATCGTTTTAAGACAGTAAATCTTCCAAAACTCTCATTAATAAACCCTCCCCGAATAAAAAGATGTTACCTGATCGCGCAGACATAATTTAAAAATACATAAATAGCGAACGCGTTTGCTCCGGCCTCTCGGCTAAGGTTTATTAGCAGCTATCTCGGCTAAAAGTACCTGTCGCGTCTGAGATCTATCGTTTTAAGACAGTAAATCTTCCAAAACTCTCATTAATAAACCCTCCCCGAATAAAAAGATGTTACCTGATCGCGCAGACATAATTTAAAAATACATAAATAGCGAACGCGTTTGCTCCGGCCTCTCGGCTAAGGTTTATTAGCAGCTATCTCGGCTAAAAGTACCTGTCGCGTCTGAGATCTATCGTTTTAAGACAGTAAATCTTCCAAAACTCTCATTAATAAACCCTCCCCGAATAAAAAGATGTTACCTGATCGCGCAGACATAATTTAAAACTACATAAATAGCGAACGCGTTTGCTCCGGCCTCTCGGCTAAGGTTTATTAGCAGCTATCTCGGCTAAAAATACCGGTCGCGCCTGACATATATCATTTTAAGACAGTAAATCATCCAAAACTCTCATTAATAAACCCTCCCTGAATAAAAAGAAATTACAGATGTTACCTGATCGCGCAGACACAGCCATAGAGAAGGATGCAGGAACACTCTTTCTTTGTTTTGGGTCCGTGTTGAAAACACTGTTGTTTTAGCCAAAGATTTAGCTTGGTCCGGTTGTTGGTGCAGCCGCGAACAGCACAGCAGGTACCTGAACCCCGGTAGGACATTTCAGTAAACGTTCCGTTTAAACAAAAGCTGTGTTTGCTCCGATAAAATGAATGAAAATAACTTTCAAAAACACCCACGATCTATACTCCGCCTATGGAATACAGGCACTTCATGTGTTGGACAGGAAGTACAATGCACATTCGCTTCTACAGTGACACCCTCAGGAATACTGTGGATAGCCGTCCAATCAGAACGCTCGTTTCAGGCGAGCTTTGCGTGATGACGTCAACTGGTAAAAGGTCTATTGTGAAGCAAAGTAAGTTCCCTTTCAGTTCGGTCTCTCGGTGCAACATACTTGCTATGGGAATTGCGCCCCCGTGTGATTACCTGAAGGAATACAATCACGCCTTTTACGGCAGGGGGCGTCACCCCGCGTCAGAGGTACCGCCTTTCAGGTACTTAAGCGACTGATGCCCCTCCATCTTTCTCTTTTTTGCCCTTCACCTCGCTGAAACACCTGAACATCGCGGGACCTCTCTGTTGTCGCGTCGCTTGATTGAGGTGAGCCTGCTCCCTACACTGAACGTACAGAGACAATTTTCCTGCGTACTACTGGACTGGCGAAAGCTAGTCCAGCATTTTTCTACTTACCTCGAAGCTTTTCTTCTCTCCCGCAGCTTCGCTCGACGACGCTAACTGCGTCACAACCTTCTGCTATTCTACTAGCAGTCTACTAGCGATAGCAAGACGACGGAGAAGTCGGCTTCGAACAAAAGGAAACTAGGACCAACTTCTACTCTTCTCGTCTCCGGACATGGCTCCCGAGAAGGGAAAGCGGAGGACAAGGAAGAAGAAAACCAGGACGACGAGTCCTCGCTCGCGCCCATGCCCCAGCGGTTGCGGCTACTCCCTTTCGGCGACGGACACCCACGAGGCCTGTCCTGTCTGCCTTGGGATCCTGCACGCGAGGAAGGCGCTGGAATCCCCCGACTCCTGCCCCCACTGTCGTCGAATGACGGCCACAGTGAGGAAATGCCGCCCGGACACGCTGGCCAAGTCTATGGCAAGGACAGCGGCGATGAAGGTCGCACTAACCTGCCGGCCCCAGAACCGGAGCCTGAAAACGTGGACCTGGAGTGCAGTGGCCGGGTCGGGGAAGACAACGCGTCAGACTCCTCACTTCCTATCGAAGACTCGACGCCAGAAGTGTCCGACGTAGACGCCGAATACGGTGACAAGGGAGAAATTGTTCATTCCTCCCAGAACCTGGCGCAGAACCTTCCGGAACCGGACTTGTCGGTACATGCCCTGTTCGACCTGTGCCATAGGGCCGCTGACGCCCTGCAGGTCACGTGGCCGAACCCCACGCCTCGCCAATGGGTTACGAGGCTGGTAGGAAACTACTACGCGAAGCAACCGTCAACCTCGCAGAAAATGCCAATTTTTCCGGACTTTCTGACGGAACTCAAACGCTCCTGGGCGGAACCCAGGGCTCCCATCATGCTGCCATTGTCCCGACTCTTGGATGTCTTGGGAATGGAGGCTCTGGGTCTTGCCAGCACACCCCCGATAGAGGAGTCTCTGGCGGCTCACCTGGCCCCCACAGCCATGGGGATGAAACCAACGCTGCCCAGCAAGGCCTGTCGCACTTCGGAGAAACAACTCGAGAAGTGCTACAAGGCCCAGGGTCTCGCGGCTCGCGCAATGAATATGTCGAGCATGGTACAGGCCTACCTGGCGGAAAAACTACAGGAGATCCAGGTAACAAAGGATGAGCAAGCCACAACCGAGGCCATAGAGGAGGCCCGCCGTGCCTCTGACCTCGTGCTCAGCATGATGGGGACAGTAGCTATTTCCCAGGGCAAAGCAATGGCAGAAATAGTTGTCGCCCAACGCCATCTTTGGCTAACACTGTTGGACCTCCCGGAAAGCCAGAGGTCCACCTTCCTACAGCACCCGATCGAGTCGACAGGACTCTTCGGGAGAGCCCTGGAATGTGTCCAGACAAGACTGGAACAAGCACGCAAACAAGCGGATGCCCTCCGCGCGGGTTTACCAAGGAAAATGTTCGCCCCACCAACGGAAAACACGCGTGGTCTCCCACGAAAGAGACCCACTGGGGACTGTGAGGCTTCACAGTACCGTCCGAGAACTGCTTTGGCCTCTTCCTACGAAAACCAGTTCCGGACCTGATGAACCAGGACGAACTGATAAATTTACAGGTTCGCCCGCCCACGAGGTACGGGAACCTAACTCTCTAATCCCAGTCTCTGCTCGTAGAAAACCACGAGGAGCTGGTGACATGTGTGCGCACACCAAACATGACTTGCCTACTGTATATGTAAACAAAACAGACACTGTTTCAAACATGTACAAAAATAAAAGTACCAATGCACAGACTACCCTGGTTCTTGACTCGAGTCCCATTTTTATAAAACCCAGACCTCACGGTGGAACTATGAACCACAGCAAGATACGCGAGATTCGCCGGGACGGCCTGATCTCACAATATCTTCTGTTGGGCCGAGCGGCCTGCTCGAAAAAACGCGAGAGGGGTCAAAGGTCACCTCCCTCGACCTAAAACACGAGGAGCACAACATACCATCCAAGCTCAGCGCGCATGCGCAGGCTTGGGAGGCGTGCCTACCAAATGATTGGGTCATGACAACAATATGTCATGGGCTCAAGTTGCAGTTCTCAAAGAGACCGCCCCGTTTCTCAGGGGTGTTGCAATCTAAGATCAACCTTGCACGCGCGCACGTGCTGAGGGAGGAAGTTTCAACGATGCTGAAAAGGGGAGTGATTGGTTTGGTCTCAGGACGCAAATTGCGCTCCGGACACTACAGCAAGTACTTCCTGGTGCCCAAAAAGGACCGTTCCTTGAGACCGATTCTGGATCTCAGGACTCTCAATAAAAGAATTAAAACTTTCAAGTTCAGGATGCTTACACTGCGGCAAGTTCTCCAGTCTGTGAGACCAGGAGACTACGCATGTACAGTGGATCTGAAAGATGCCTATTTCCATATAGGCGTGTGGAGGAGACACAGAAAGTTCCTCCGTTTTGCATTTGAAGGTAACGCTTATGAATTCAAAGCCTTACCCTTCGGTTTAAAGACTGCTCCACGTACATTCACTAAATGTCTGGATGCAGCCCTGACCCCTCTTAGGAACCAAGTACTCAGGGTCTTGAATTACCTGGACGACCTGCTAATTCTAGCTGGAAGCGGAAAGCAGGCGCTGTCACACTCCCTTAAGGTGATCTCTCACCTGGAGTCTCTCGGTTTTGTCATAAACCTACAGAAGAGCAATCTGGCTCCGTCACGGGTTACCGTATTTCTGGTTGTACAGATTGACACTGTCCAATACAGGGCATAGCTCTCGAAGGAAAGTGTCTCCTCCATTCGCCATTACCTGGGAAGATTTAAACTGGGCCAAGGGTCCCTGTGAAAACCTGCCAACGACTGTTGGGCCTCTTGGCGGCAGACATTCCTTGTGTGCCACGTGCATTATTGAAAATGCGGGCCATACAGGTGTGGTTTAACCATCAAATACAACCCGCTCTGCCCAAACAAGCAGAAAAGGTTAAAATAGACCCAGAATGTCTAAAGGCCCTGGAACCTTGGAGAGATCCGTCCGTTTTCTCGGA
Organism: Garcialebias charrua; assembly: GCA_038048925.1. Classification (NCBI taxonomy): domain Eukaryota; kingdom Metazoa; phylum Chordata; class Actinopteri; order Cyprinodontiformes; family Rivulidae; genus Garcialebias; species Garcialebias charrua. The sequence continues at coordinate 8,886 of JBBPBX010004012.1, forward strand.
AGGTGTCTCACTGGGAAGGGTGTCGTCCTATGTAGTCATCATGACGGACGCCTCAAAAACAGGATGGGGAGCGATCTGCAAGAACCAGAACGCCCGTGGCCTTTGGAACAAACAGGAAACCAAACTACATATTAACTTCCTGGAATTACTAGCCGTATTCCTGTCATTAAAATACTTCTTCAGTAAAGGTCTGATTGCAGGGCATCATATACTGGTAAAATCAGATAACAGGACCACGGTGTCCTTCATCGACAAAGAAGGAGGGACGAGATCCCGAGCCCTCCTCGACCTGACATGGAGGATGCTCACGTGGTGTGCTCCAAGAATTTTGTCACTTAGGGCGACTCATGTCCCTGGTGATCTGAATTATGGAGCGGATGCCCTTTCAAGAGGGCCTCTCTTGGCGTCGGAATGGAGCCTGAACCCACGGATCGTGGAACAGGTATGGTCACGTTTCAGCAGAGCCTCTGTAGACCTGTTCGCCTGCAGAGTTAGCTCACACTGTGACCTCTATTTCTCCTTGAAGTCAGAGAGTCAGAGTCAGAGTCAGAGAGTCTTTATTGTCATTTGCACCGCATGTAGTACATGTGATGAAAACGAGATTATGTACACAGGGTCCCAGTTACATCCAACAACAAATGCAAGAGAAAAACAGTAATAACATCTAGGATTAACTAAGAAAAACATCAACTAGTAATACACTAAGCTCTAATGTAGTGGAAAAACATCATTATAAACAGCAGCACGAACATGAGTCTGTATGAGCAGATGGTCACAATGAACACAGCAACAAGAAAACAGATCAGCATCAGCATGATGTGATATTTTGCAGTGTTTATTCTTATTATTTATTTATTCATGAGTCTAACAGCCTCAGGGTAGAAGCTGTTCCTCAGTCTAGTGGTTCTACATTTGATGCTCCTCAACCTCCGTCCTGAGGGGAGTGGGGCAAAGAGTGAGTGTGCTGGGTGAGTGAGGTCTTTCATGATGCAGGTGGCTCTTTTCCTGCATCTGGAGGTGTAAATGTCTGTGATGGTGGGGAGACTGACTCCAACATCTTCTGTGCAGCCTTCACCACTCTCTGTAGAGCTTTCCTCTCTGCAACTGTGCAGCCTCCATGCCACACATTGATGCTGGAGCACAGGATGCTCTCCACTGCACACCTGTAGAAGGAGGTGAGAACTGGGCTGCTCAGACCAGCTCGTCTCAGCCGTCTGAGGAAGTAGAGTCTCTGATGACCTTTCTTGATCAGGCTGGTGGTGTTGTTGCTCCAGCTGAGGTTATCATTCAAGTGTACACCCAAGTATTTGTAGCTGGAGACCACTTCCACCACTGATCCACCTATGTTCAGTGGGGCATGGGTGTGTTTGTTCCTTCTGAAGTCCACAATCATCTCCTTTGTCTTCTTCACATTCATGTGAAGATTATTCTCTTTGCACCAGCTCTCCAGGTGTTCCACCTCCTGTCTGTAGCTGGACTCATCATTGTTTGTGATGCATCCCACCACCGCTGTATCATCTGCAAACTTAACAATATGACAGCCTGGAAGTGTGGCTGTACAATCATATGTGAGCAGAGTGAACAGAAGGGGCTCAGCACACATCCTTGAGGAGAGCCAGTGCTGAGGGTTATGGTGGAGGAGGAGAAGTTGTGGATCTTCACGGACTGTGGTCTGTTTGTTAAGAAGTCTAGTACCCAGTTACAAATGGAGGGGCTTAGTCCAAGTGTGGATAGTTTGTCTATCAGAGTTTGGGGGATCATGGTGTTGAAGGCAGATGTGAAGTCCACAAAGAGCATGCGCACGTATGAGTCCTTCTGATCCAGGTGAGTGAGAGCAGTGTGGACCAAAGAGGAGATGGCGTCCTCTGTTGATCGGTTCTCGCGGTATGCATATTGATGAGGGTCCTCGTTGATGTTGACGGTTGTCTTGATGTGGGACATGACCAGTTTCTCAAAACATTTAGCGACTATCGGGGTGAGGGCCACTGGTCTATAGTCATTCAGACCAGTCACTGTGGAGCTCTTTGGGACTGGGATGATGGTGGCGGTCTTCAGGCAGGTGGGAACTGACTCCAGTGCAAGTGAGGTGTTGAAGATGTCAGCCAGCACCTCACAGAGCTGGTCCGCACATTCCTTCAGAACTTTCCCTGGGATGTTGTCTGGTCCGGTTGCTTTATGAGGGTTGATCCTTCTGAGACTGCCTCTCACTTCTGCTGCGGTCACTCTGAGATGCTCTTCATCTGGTGATGAGGTGAGTCTGGTGCTAGCTGGTCTGTTTGGATCTTCAAAACGTGCATAAAACTTATTGAGGGCATCAGGCAGAGATGGGTCCCTGGGGCATTGTTTGCTCTTGCCTTTGTAATCTGTTATGCATTTGATGCCCTTCCACATGCTCCGTGGGTCTTGTGAGGTGAACTGTCCCTCGATCCTCTGTGCATACGTGGCCTTGGCCTTCTTAATGCCATCAACCAGTTCTTTCCTGCTCTTTCTCAGCTCCTCTGTATCTCCGGACTACTGTACTACTGTACAGTAGTCTGTACTAAATACTGTAACCTCACAGAGTTGCTGAGCATCAATTACCTCAGTACACATCATTTCCTCATCAACCCTAAAACTTTTAAACTAGGCATTTTACATGTGTGTACATGCATAAAAAATACAATATCTAATCTGTTAGCATACATTACCTGAACTATTATGATGTAAGTACCAAGTCTCAGTTTCCCCAGGTAACCTAACGTTGTTAGTGAACTTAGTGTTAAAATAAATTCAGGTAATTACAGACTTATATATAGTAATATAACATACACTAAGACCTGTACATGTATTTAACTGATGTGAAATGCTAACTGTATGACTGGAGTCATCAGTGAAGCCCCTGATTTTTCTCCTTACATCTGCACTCACTGCTTCAGTGTCTTTTGGAAAACAGCAGATCTTCCCTGTCTGGGTGACTAGAACAACACACAGCAACACAGAGAGGCATTATTTTTACAAACATTATCACTGCCTTCATCAAGGTGACATTACTGTATTTCCGGTGTATAGGTCGCACCTTTTTATGTTTTTTTTCAAGGCCTGCAACCTATACACCGGTGCGACCTATATATGGCTTGTTATCACTTTCGGTGAAACAAATTTTCAAATCCAGCTCATTTCACAATTAAGTTCATTTATTAAGGAAAAGTTCAGCTCAGACATATATTTGCTATAATTTTTATCAAACAAATAATTGTTTTTAAGTGTTAATCTTCTTAAAAGCCTTGCTGTGCGCTCCGGTGGCAGACATTTGCAGCAGAGCTAAACGTAGGTGCGACCTATACACCAGAGCGACCAGTGGCGTAGTCTACATTTTTGTAGTGGGTATACTGTGCTTAGAAACCAAAGTATGGTACACTGTAACAATGTAATTGTCAATTTATTTTGATGTTTAAGCATATTGAACATTTCCAGATTTCTCTTATGCTTATATTTGAATGAATGAACAAACTTTGTACAAATGTTGGCTTTGTATGTTATAGATTTACAAAACAGTATCAAAGCAAAGCGCTGCATACCGGTAGATTGTTACGGAAGCGTTTAACTGACGTTTAATGTTATCAGTGACACGTGCCTAATGATGTCATGTATTATTGGGTAATTTTAAGTGGGTATACTGAAATTCTTAAGCTTTTCTAGTGGGTATACTCTATATACCTGAGTATCATGTAGACTACACCACTGGATGTACCGTATTTACATCAACTACATGAACCTTTGAAGTAAACCTGATTCAAGATGGCTGCCACAACTAATTAATTTTAGGAAACACATCATGACTTTAACTTGAGCTATTTTTACATATAGTGATGTAAAATGACTAATTTAGAGGGGTAGTTGTTAAACATCATACACAAACATATAATCTGAGTGTTGCACATTGCTCAACATCTATTTAATACCTTGATCTTAACTGTTGTAGTTGACTCTGTCTGTTAGCAAAATATCTGTTGAAGCAGTGGATGGATATTAATAAAACTCTACAGAATTACGTAATCATTGGGCGTACATCAACATCTGAAAAAATTTCATATCATCGTAAATCTTACTGAATCTAATAT
>JBBPBX010004012.1:23581-62947 GCA_038048925.1 Garcialebias charrua
GCAGTGGAGGAACCAAACAGGCTTACGGCGCAATGAAGGATTGAGAACACTCCTGAGTCTGACACTATTTGGAGACTTGCTGAAATGCCGCATTTTTTTCCTCATATCATTTTCAAAAATGGAAAATCAGTATGCCCTGGATGCCAGCAGGCATCAGAATTACCCTTTCAGAGCTTTCTGAGTTTCCTCTTCCTTTGTTTCCCTTGCTGCCTGGTATCCAGCTAATGGATTCCTCAGAGTGGCATCCACTCAAGTGGCACTATTTCAGATCTGTCGACAAGCTGGGAAGCAGTTACCTCATCCTGCCACACAGCTGCTGCAGCAGAAGTGAGCCTCATCTGTCACTGAGCATCAGCGCTGCACTCCACCCAGCCATGCTGTCCAGATCGGCCAAGTGGAACCTTCCCTGACAAGAGCGCATGATAGATGTGTCACAACCAGGAAATGAAGCCATACACATTCAAATCACAGAGATCTGCAGCTCATGCTAAATGCACACCATCATCTGGCCCAGGAAGGAAGGAGAGGCAGAAGAAGGGAGACTGGTCACTGCATGACAATGTCTTATCATGGCCCAGCCATCACTTTGAGTTAAAAACTCAAGTCGAGGCGGATCTACAGGAGGAAGGGTGTCAGATCTGACAGGCAGATAAAGTTTTGAGCTTTCACTCATTGTTAACTCAGGGGATAAAATTATGTTTTGGGAAATTTCTGTTTGTAAGGTTGAAGTCAACAAAACATTTTAGATGATTAAAATGTGATTTTTTTTTTTACATGATCATTTTGGTATATGTTTAATTTTAATGTACAGAAAGTTTGTTTTGCCTTTAATTTTCTCCTAAGAACTTCAGTGTTTATTTCTCTCATCAGCAGAATTATACATGATTAGTTTACCCACATCTAATGTAGTCGTTTCCTTTTACTAAATGCTAATTTATTCAACAGACCAAAACACATGCAGTACAGGTTAGTCGGTGACTCTCAGGTCTAACAGTTCTTGTTTATCTTGATGTAGCTTTTTGACGAATTTACGATCTGACAGGGAGTAACCTGCCCCTCGCCCAGTGACACTGGAGATAGGCACCAGAGAGACCCTGCACAGAAAAGTGTGTAAAGAAAATGAATGGGCGGATGGCTTTACTAGAGCCTTTGTGAAATAGTAGTATTATTTTTATTAAAAAAAATGTACACCTTTAATGTTCTTCTTTTCCTACCTTATGCGTTTCAGTTTTAAAATTAAGGAAAATTTTAAGTCGCAATAACATTTTTTGTCATTCAACCTCTATTTAGGCAGGTTAATCCCAATGAGCCTCAAACATACAGTATTTTGACCGCTTAAAAGACATAAAATGCATTTAAAAAACATCAATCATATTCTGATAAGTTAAAAATACTGTAGATACAATTAAAATATGCAATTTCTTTAAAATAAATCTGACAAGCAAAAATAACCACCAGGAGTGGAACTGTTGTTTTGTGAGGATAAGGGAAAGTTCAAAGTGCTGCACCTGACTCACCATGTGGGTACACTCCCTCACAGGTGTTTTATGATTAGCCCATGTGACCTACAGACGGCTCATTGTCTACACTCGGCATCCCAGGTGTGCTCCCCTCCACACGATGTGTAGAGTGCCAGACTTTCTTTTGTTTTGCTTCTTCTGCCAGATCCACCAACTTAGAGCCAGCAAACAGATTTGATGTTTATTCATTCATTTTTTTATTAAATGAATGAAAAAACATCAAATCTGTTGAATATTTATGAATATTTATTTTTATGAATATTTATTTTTATTAGGATTTACTGTTTTGTGATGCTTCAGATGCATGCGGCTTTTTCCCCCCTCTCCCAACATGAACATGTAACTCTGATGGGATCTGAACAGTTTGTTGTGTTGATTAAGCTGCTAATTTTGTCGTGCTAAAGCTGATAGTGAGGGGTTAATGAAGGCTTTGTCAAAAAGCTGAACAATCATTCAGATCAGTATGAGCACATAAAAATTGTTGTGTGCTGGAAAAGCGAAATAAATAACTCAAAGATGGTGGCAAACGTCAAATAACCAAAGATTAAAATGAAGAGCTGTGATGTTATTCTGTGGGTTGGCCACTTTGAGCATTTTCACAAACTCAATTTGATAAATTTCCGTATTTTTTTGGATCATAAGGCGCACTTAAAATCCTTTAATTTTCTTTAAAAATCGACAGTGAGCCTTATAATCCAGTGCGCCTTATGGACTATAGTTCTGGTTGTGCTTATTGACCTCAAATCTATTTTTTGTGGTACACGACACTCAAAAGCTGTCAAAATGAAGTTGTTCCATTTAATCAGTCAGAGTCAGACAATCAGAGAATCTTTATTGTCATTTGCACCACATGTGGTACATGTGATGAAATGAGATTATGTACACAGGGTCCCAGTTACATCCAACAATAAAATATAAAAGAAGAACAGTAATAACATCTAAGATATGAACTAAGAAAACCAACAACTAAAAATACTCTAAGCACATAGAATAACATTACTCCAAACAGCAGCATGAACATGAGTCTGTATGAGCAGATGGGCACGAATGCACCCTGTAGTCCAAAAAATAAAGTGTAAGTATCTTTTGTGTTTTGTTTCAGGTGAGAAACAGTAAAGCCAGTGGATACTGCCTCGATCAAGGATCTGAGGACGATGACAAAGCCATCCTCTACCCCTGCCACGGCATGTCCTCCCAGGTCAGACTTTACTTCCTGTATCGCCTGTCTGAGCATCAACTGTTCACTTGTTACAAAGATTTAAACTAACATTTCCCAATTCAAAGTGCAAAGAATTGAAAATCCTGTGATTCTTGCAAAATTTGACACATCATAAACTGTATGTGAATACAGTACTTAAACGAGTACTCACTGCCTTGGGAGGAAAAAAAGAGTATTTCTAATAACTTGCATGATTTAAAACTTATGCACACTACTGTACAGATTAAATACTGTATTGTGCATTCCAATAGTAGTAGTCTTCCCTAAAGATGACAGACCTGCTCACTATTTTACAAATTATGGAAGATGAAATGAAAATTGTTGGGCTAAAGTCTGCACAGACGTGAAGGTCATCATGTCAGTGTCAGTACTGTCAATCAGATGTCGTTAATTTGCCAAAGGAGATTAGTGAATAATGTAAAACTGTAGTTTTGATGCTAAACAATGTTTTGACCTGCAGAGGTTGTTCAGATTATTTCCCTGCAAAGGAAAAAAAAAACTATTCTATAGCACTAATCTAACATATGCATACATTTAAATTCTGTACATGCATACTGTGTCTGACATATACTCATTTAGAGCAACTTGCCCCAACTTTATTGCAACAACATGCTTAATAAATTGAACTGTGACTCATCTGGTATGACAATAATGTCACTGTGATATCACGATGTTGTCAGTTAAACATAATTTGTTAAGTAGACATTTGGAAGTTTGAACAACTTTTCTAGCATGCATGTTTGGAAACTTGCTTCTGTTTTTGTGAGTTAATGCTCGATGTCGATCTTCAGTTGTTCTGCTGAAAACATCAAAAGGCAGCGTGGTGTTGCACAAAATGAAGTTTTGGATCAGGATGGAAATGCATATTCCATTCATCTGCATCTGTGGCAAAAAAGATGTGTAATAGTTTTATTATTTACATGTGTCTAACACTGATGTGTAAACATATACACACAAAATATGTAATTACTAGGTAACTAATAGATAGTTACTGTCACAACAGTAGATATTTGAAGCTGCTGCCTTTATATCTGAACTTTTTCTTCTGAGCACAATTGATTTTAGTTTCTCCTTGGCTCTTGGCAAGGAGGTTCTCTCAGGAAACCTAAGAGCTCACCCCAGTTCTTGTGTGGATTAAGAGCGTGTGTCTTTTGTCTCGGAGTTATCCCAGATGGATGCCATAATGTTCAGATCAGGGCTCAGTAGAGACTGTCTCATCTGTTACTGGTCTCTTTGTTGTACTTCTTGCTCAGTGTGGTTGTTAATAACGCTGCTGTATGTTTGCAGTTATAGTCACTCTGAGTTAATGATTCAGGGCTGGAAAAAAAAACATTTTATTAGTGTGGCATTATGAAGCAGCTTTTAAATATTGTAAGGATACGGAGATTGACAGGTGCAAACACTTCAAACACGTGACTGATGCAAACTCCAAAACACATAAAAAAGAAAATGCAACAGAAAAATGCTGCTAAAGAAATATTCTGCAATCCCAGAAAATAGACAGAAGAAAAAACATACAATTGTGAAGATTTTACTAATACCCAGAATAGTTGTGACTGAAAGAGCAACTCCAAACCATATTAAATCTACAGTGTTTATTTACCAATGTAAATACAGGGGGTCCCCGACTTACGAGCGCATCGACATATGAGGTTCCGGACTTACGAGCTCACCAACGAACAGTGAATTTGTAAAGAACATACAGAAAATACAGCACTTTTATGTGTTTTTAGATGAAAGTGTGTTAGCTAACCGTTTGGAAACAAGTTTCTGAGCATGTTTATGAACTAGTATGAACGTTTGTGATGAAAAACGAGTGTTCGTAGTAGCGCTAGCATAAATTTTCCAACTTACGACAGAAAATCTGGACTTACGAGCAACACGTGTTTCGGGTTCCGACATACGAGATTTCGTGTTACGAGATAGTCGTAGTAACGGAACTCGCTCGTAAGTCGGGGACCCCCTGTAACGGTAAACAGTAGAACTGAAAACCCTGGTGGGAGGGACTGGAGCCCTGAAGAGTGAGGAGGACAGTTATGCCTCTTTTCCACCGCTCGGCTCGGCTCGGGTTGGATCGGCTCAGGTCGGCTCAGTTCGGGTCGGGTCACATCTATGTTCTGTTTCCACAGCTTTTTTGTACCCCTTCTGTGGGCGGGGTCCAGAATCCTACTCGTCTTACCACATGGTGGCAGTAGTGTTCCTCAAGCTATTTACTACAGTACTAGCCACCACTAGAAGAAGAACACAATAAAGACTTTGTTTCACATATTATCAATTCTATCAAAAACCACAAAGCTGATATTTTTCAAAAAAATCTAGTGTGATCACAACATGTTCATATACGAAATGTATCCTGTTGGAGTTATTTGAAATAAAATTCAATGTTTTATAGACATAAATGTGTCAACCTACGTCCATTATTTTCTACTTTGTTTCACATATTATCAATTCTATCAAAAACCACAAAGCTGATATTTTTCAAAAAAATCTAGTGTGATCACAACATGTTCATATACGAAATGTATCCTGTTGGAGTTATTTGAAATAAAATTCAATGTTTTATAGACATAAATGTGTCAACCTACGTCCATTATTTTCTACTTTGTTTCACATATTATCAATTCTATCAAAAACCACAAAGCTGATATTTTTCAAAAAAATCTAGTGTGATCACAACATGTTCATATACGAAATGTATCCTGTTGGAGTTATTTGAAATAAAATTCAATGTTTTATAGACATAAATGTGTCAACCTACGTCCATTATTTTCTACTTTGTTTCACATATTATCAATTCTATCAAAAACCACAAAGCTGATATTTTTCAAAAAAATCTAGTGTGATCACAACATGTTCATATACGAAATGTATCCTGTTGGAGTTATTTGAAATAAAATTCGAATTTTTATAATTTATTTTCGTTGTGCAAACACAGGTTTTGGAAAAAGTCAAAGCGAAACTACTTTAAATGCAGCACATTTGACCATACGTGACAATATTAAAGCGTGGTTAAGCTCAGGAGCCCTCGTACTATTAAAGTCAGCTATGAAATATATTTTATATCTGTTCATTGAGCTACATTTAAAGACATAAAGCCGCCCGCGCGCCGCGTGTTGCTCGTGGCGAACCTATTTTTTTAAAATCCTGCAGTTTTGAGCAGTACGTGATTTTATTAAGGACACGTTCAGCTGAAGACCCATCTTTGCTATAAATTTAAAAAATAATAATTGTTTTTACCGTGTTTATCATGTAAAAGTCCTGCAGTGATCGCGTCCCTCGCTTCCGTAAAAACAGCTCGAGTCTCCTCCTTCCTACTTCCGGAGCGGGTGAGCTCGCTTCAGTACCCCTCTGAAAGCAGCCCGAAAATCTCAAGAAATCTCGCGCGGCTTAGCACGGAATATCCGGTGGAAAAGGATGAAAGGGGGTCTCTGCGACGCACATATGACGTAACATCCGACCCGAGCCGACCGGTGGAAAAGGGGCATAAGTCTGGGGAATAGGTCTGTAAGTGGTTCTGATCATTTGCAGGCAGCTTACTGTCGGTCATTGGTGTCAAACTCATTCACAAAAGGGGGCCAAAATTAAAACCTTATTCAAACTAAGGGCCAATTTCAGAATCTGCATCAACTCAAATCAGACATCAAACATATTTTCTTGGTTGCAGGTTCCTCAACAAGAGTTTGATTGGTCTCATTTGAGGTTCTTAGTTGGGCTTTCGACATCCTAATCAAAGAATACTGAAAAAAAGAAAGAGATAGAAGTATTTTATGTTTCACATATCATCTTGAGGGCCAGACAATAAGTCAACAAGGGCCGCATTTGGCCCCCGGGCCTTGAGTTTGATGCTGTAGGAGGAGATGGCAAATAGACATGAGGATCCAAAGGTTTCAGCGATAGTCCAGAGATGCCCCAGAGATCGCAGATAAGATGGATAAGTGGGGAAGGCAAGGAGCAGCTGAGGAGATCACCAGGAGATTCACAGAGAGCACCAGGAGGTCCAGGGCATCAAGGGAACACAGAGATGCTGAAAAACACAGGAGCAAGGAGTTAGTCTTTGCAGTAATAGTAAAAACACAATGGAGGCCAGGACCACTGAGGCAAACAATGCACCAGCATCGGAGTGAAGTCATCAGCTGCCATTTATACACCTGCAGCTCATCAGGGAAATGATCTGCAGGTGTGCATCAGATAGTGCCGTCTGGTGTAGAAGAGATGTAGAAGAAAACCCTCAAACTCCTACAACAATCAACAAAACAAACGCAAAATAAAAAAATAATTCAAATTCCAAAAACACTAAAACCCCCAAAACAACTGCAAGTAAGAAACACTTCAAACCACTCCACAAACTGGAAATGCACCAGACCACTAGGTGCACTCGACCACCAAGTCATCTGGGATCAGACCCCCTATAAACACATCAACGAGTTGTCCAGAAGAAAGTTGGAGGACAGAAATAAGTTCTTGAGGATTTTTTTATTCATGTTTTTTCTATTTGCAGCATTTTTCCTTTGCATTAATTTGTTGAAGCATGATCCAATTGTTTTCTTGTTTGTTTGTTATGCAGTTTGTGTTCTTCGTGTGTTTGCGGCACATTTAGCTGTTTGCTGTGTGTTTAGCCATTTGCTGCACCTTTGCACCTGTCGACCACCACATAAGGATCCAAGTTTTTTGCGAATTATCCAGTGTGGAGAGATTGTATCATAAGTTTTATTTTCTTTGAGTCAATGTGGCACAATGCTTGGTATTTTATGGTGTATATCAGAGCAAAGAGACCAACACATTTATAGAATTATTCATGACGAGTATGAAATGTGTTGAAAAGGCAACAAGCTACAATTATTTGATACCAATAGCTTCACATTTTCTTTGCTAGTAAAATCAAGCAAAAAAGGCTCCCAATCTCCGTTGTGTGTTTAGGATGTCAAGGAAACAGAATAACTGGAGCACTAAAAGGTGAGATAGTGTGTAAGACGAAAGCTCGTAGCTGCAAGACAAAAATGATATATGTGCTCAGAGCAACCTTCGCTTGAGGAGATACCAGAACAAATGGCTCAGAATGGGAGCCTCTTGTCCTATTTTGTGTTTTATTGTTGAAATACAAAAGGTAAGACTGGAAGACAAGCATGTAAATGCTATTCAGGTGCATTTTCCCTCCCACTCTCATCTTCCCTATCAAATATTCTCCTTTGTGAAGGATATGTCCATTATCTGTTATCTGATGGAGTGTTATGAGGAGGCCAGCTGCTCACCTGCCTCCTTTCCAGAGCTCTCTGGGTCATTTTAATCCTGATCCCTGGGGGTAGGAACAAATAGAGGTGAACTTTGCATCTTTGCATCATCAGATTACAGCGATGATCGACATTACTGTGAGTCAACAAAATTCAATTTTGTGGGGCACCGTGACTTTGCCTTCACTACCTTTTTTGTATAAAAATAAAAATGACCCAAACCAATCTTATGGTGTAGTCACACCGAACAGCGTTTCGGCAGCAGGAGCGTCCAGTTTACATGTAAAGTCAATGGTGGACGCGCTTCCAGCCACGTCTTGGCGTCGGGCGTCACGTCACGTGCGTGTTGAGCGTGCTGGGAAGCGTTTTTCCGTGCACGTGAACCGGCTTCAGCCTCCAAACCGCGCATTCAACATGCTGAAGATTTTGCGGTTCAAACTTTCAAACGCCGCTCAACTCTACCTGATTGGTTGGTGTGTCAACCAATCAGGGAGTGTCGGGGGAGAAGAGAGGAGGAGAAGAGAGGGGGAGAGTCCCTATGTGACGCGGAAACGAGGGTGCGCGCGCACTATGTGACGTATTGTTTGTGGGACACAGAAAAGACCCGCGAGGTCGTGTACTATGGAAGAGAAACTCATTGTAGCTGTGTGTTCGCGACAATTCCTTCACGACCAGTCAAGTCTGCTCCACAGAGACGGAAATAAAAAGCTCCTCGCCTGGCGGAGTGCGCAGGACTCTGTATACCGGTAAGCTCCTCCCACACACCCAGCAGCTGTTTCACGTTCTGGCGTTCAGGTCTGGACACGCTGCATTCACAAGTGTGTCCACTTGCGTGCGTGACGAGCTTTTTGGAGGTTGAAAAGCTGCTCGGTGTGACTACACCATTACTGTGCTCCTGAGCAGTGGGTCATTCAGACAGATCTTGTGTTGGAAATCTAAATCCAAAGTCACCTTTGTTCAAATGTTAAGTGCAGTGACAAGCTGTATCTTTGTCCAGTGGGCAATTTTTGTTTTGTCAAGTCCTAAAGTCCCATTCTGTCTCTTTACAACTTACAATATCTGTATAGCAAATGCTATTCACACAGAGGTGAAACCAGATTAAATTACAAAAATGTTAGTATTTGATCCTTTTGAACAATAGAATTTATACTCCTGCAGGTTCACTTTTAATTTGGTACCTATTAGTTTAAGAAAATGTGATATTTTCTCACCTGGGAGCACCATATCTGCAAAATTCCCAGCTGTTGGTCAGATAAGGTGGCACCCACTCTAGATTTATAAGTTTCATATAACAGGTCATTTTACAACAATAAAAAAAAGTTAATTTCAAGCTGACATGTAGAATTTTGTTAAACAAAGCAGCAGTCAATGATAGCAATTAAAAATATCACTATTTGGTCAAGGAGTCGACCTGTAAATTGATAAGCTATTTTTTAAAAGAATTTGCCTTTACTTAAAAAGAAAGAGTGCTACTACAAAAACACAAAACAGAGTTATCATTAATAATAATAAAAGTAGAACAGACTGTTAAAAAAAAACTTTAAAAACAAAAAACTAATTAGAGGCCAAATAAACAGTTTATTTGATAAAAAACATCAACATTGGCAACAACCAGCATCTGACATCAGGTCAAGATGTGGTGTGGAAGCAATTTCTTAACTCTCGGTTCATTGGGTTTTTACCTTCTAGCTGGTCAGTGCCATGGTCTTGTAATCCTGAGGTTGCGGGTTAGAGCCCAGGTTGCATCAGGAAGGGCATATGGCATAAAACCATTGCAAAAACCTTTCATGCAAGTTGGCTTGTTGTGGCAACCCCTGAATAAGAGAACAGCCAAAAGAAAAACAACCACAACATTGGGTTTTACCTCCTAATATTATCCTTTCCTTAACTCTGAATAAGTTACCCTTTCATTTGCTCAGCTAATTGTGGTAAACTCCATGTGCCAAGATTATGAGCTGCATTACTAATTGCATTCAGATGACACGGTGTACATGACATGAAAAAAATATAATGAAACATTTAAAAACCCATAATTTAAATAAATATCATTAGTCATATCATTAATCATAGATTATTCAGAAATTGGGAATATAATTACATAGCTGCAGCACAGATGCAATGCTTTATTGAGTGGTTGTGTGTGAATCAGCATTATAATAGAAAGGCTGCCATCAACCTGAAGACTGTCCTATCACTGATATCCCATTTTCCACAGAGGATTGTCTCCTGTATCTTTATGTAATAGATACGTTTCAGCACAAAGCCTTTCATGAGCAGCAGAGAGGGATCAAATTTTGGTTTGCATTTATTCTTGTCTTAATGAGCTGTATTTCCATGCAGTACTGTACACTAAGCAGATCTAGAAAGCAAGAACACAGGTGTATGGTATTACATGATGGTTTTTTTTATTAGTTTTAAATTAAGTCTTGAGAATGAGTGAAGCTAAACAAAAGCTTATTTATTTGGTGAAAATCTCTCTTTTTGTCATCTTATATAAAAAAAAGGTTTGTAAACTCAATCATCCAGGTAGATAACAAATACGGTGAAATCATGTCATCTGGACTAGTTTCTTTAAGTGAGAAAAATGTTGTCCCTCATCTGGAGGACTTCCTCAGTCTGCGGCCTGCCAACCGTCCCATAGGTAGCCTTCATCACTGTGTTTCAAGCAAAGTGTTAAAAACCTACTTCTGAGATACGAACATGAGGTTGGCTTGAAACACAGCAGTGAGGATTTATTTCATTTTACTCTTTCATTCGTCCTCATCTACTCACACAGACTCATGTTCGTGCTGCTGTTGTTTGGTGCATTCTTAGTTTACAAAGTAGTTTATTTAGTGTATTCTTAGTTTAGCATATTTTTTAGTTCATGTCTTGGATCTTACTACTGTTTTTCTTTACAATTTGTATTTTTGTTGGATGTAACTGGGACCCTATGTAAATATTTTGTTCCACCTCATGTACCACATGTGATGTGAATGACAATAAAGAAGCTTGACTCCTTGAATCCTTGAAGGCTACCCATGGGACAGATCTGGTTGGCAGGCCATAGTCTGAGGAAGTCCTCTGGATGGGGGATGAAATGTTTCTCACTTAATGAAACGGTCCAGATGACATTATTTTACCTTTTTTGTTGTTATCTTATTAGGTTCATGAAATGATCATGGAATAGAAATATTGTTTCTTGAAGACAATACACATTTCATCTCAGATAATTTTTTTGATCACTAAAATTAAAAAAATATTTTAGATGAGAGGAGAAATGCCATTTTAAAAGCAAGAGAAGTCCAGATTTTTATTTTATTTTATTCATTCAACCTTTATTTAGACAGGTTTATACCACTGAACCTCGAGGACTCTTTTACAAGAGAGACTTGATTTTAACAGAGTGATGACAACAGTGGACAACAATAGACACTCACAAAAGAGATATACTGATTTTTTTTTATTTATTAAAATAAGATGGCAAATTAGAGAGTGCACGCTGTAGCTGCACTTACACAGAGACATGTAAGAGGAGATGTATGAAGGCAGCAGACCAAGAAGTAAGCCTGACCCATCAAAAAATAGTCAGAAAATTCTAATTTTTTAGAATTGACATGTTTATTAGGCGTTTAAAGAAAATCCCAATTTTTTTTTTTGCCATATCACTTTGCTTATCATATTTTTTTTGTATCATATCTGATACACTCGGCTTTTTTGGTAACACTTTGCTCAAAACAATGTTCATTTAGGAAACAAAAGACAGTTTTGCCCATAACATTTAACAAGTTTAGAACACTCTGGGCAGTTTACTAATCTGTTTTTTTTTTTTTACATTGAACTTTTAGGGGCATTTGTACTAGCCCCATATGCATGTACATGCCTAGAACCTGCTCAATCTCTTTGGCAGTTGTGTTTATTGACTTGCCCTGCTTCTGTACACTGTACATGTTTGTCTCTTCACTAATTTCTTGTAGCATTTCATCAGTAACAAACTGTTTGAAGTACATGTATGGTGTCATTTCACATCTTTCATCTGTGCCTTCCTCAACACTTGCAATGAAATCGACAGACGGGGCTTGATATTGTATTTTTCTCCATCTGTATTCTTTGCTTTTTGCCTTGCCCTTCACTGACTCATTACTGATTGTCTCCAGAGTTGTTGTTGAGACCTCAACCTCCATGCTGGTCTGGGCTATACTTTCATCTTGATAGCCTTCCTCATCACTGCTAGCCGAACTTCCATCATCATCATGCATGGCCTGAGGAGTCCATTCCTCTTCCTCCTCCTCTTCCTCATCTTCTCCTAACTGTTCTATGTCACTTGAATTGCCATCTATTATCATAGGCATGACATTTTCAATGTACTTTCTTTTTCTCTCTTCTTCATCAATTCTCTTTGACATCTAAAAATACACACATAAATAATTGGTCAGTACAGCATAGAACTTATAATTCCAAAGGAACCACTTTGAAAATTTCCTAAATTTATTTTCAATTGGCATTTCAGTGATTAACCAGTTTATATCAATTATCAAAAATAGTGTATGGTTGCATTGTGGCAGGAATGCTGTAGAATAAATTATTAAAATGTCACATGACCGTTCAGGACTGGAACACCTTACAGTATACCTGCAGTATCAAGTTTGATACACACATTTTTAACACGGTTTAATTGTAAAAATATAAAATATTTTAAAGTAATTATGCATTGCTTCAACACAGCAAGTATTTATTTAAATAAATTACTAACAATATTGATGTTATTTTTACCGTAACTTCTCCAAAATTAGCGAAGGTTTTCCTGAAAAACGTGTGTGGATGAGCTCCTGTCAGCAGACATTTTGAAAAGGAAAAAAAAAAAACTGCCCACTGCCTGCAATACATTGATAATCCACTAGATGGCAGAGTACATGTCTCAAATGATATACAGTACAACAGGTTTTTGAGGTAAATCCTGATAACATTGATAAAATAGAGGTCACAGAATGTTGAGTAGCAAATATGATACAAATGGCGATAAAGATGAAAATTTACCAGTGGAAGAGTCTGTGTGAAGTTAATGATGTCCGGTTAACCAATGAATACTGGGTGCAGTGGTGGGTACGGTTACAGCAGTTATGAATCTTAGCGCACCATGATAGACAACATCCAACATGTGCAGGGTGCTTGTAGGAGCGTTCATGTAGATAATGTCGCCGTAGTCAATGGAGGGAAGGAAAGTCACAGTTACAAGGTTTTTCCTAGCATTCAGAGTTGGACAGGATCTGTTTCTGAAAAAAGAAACCCAGTTTAACTTTCAGTTTCTTTACTAGGTTTTCCATGTGGAGTTTAAAAGAGAGACATGAAAAGATACCCAAATATCTGTAGGAATTGACAAATTCAATAGGGACACATTTGAGAATAAAATCAAAGGAAGAATTGCTGGGACCAACTTCCTGTTTGAAATAAAAATACCTTTGGTTTTATCAGCATTTAGGACAAGTTTGAGAAGGAACAAATCTGACTGGATTATGTCAAAGGCAGATTGCAAAAGCTGGAAATCCTTAACTGTTTTAGCTTGACAATAAACATCTGTATCATCAGCACATAAATGTAAGGATGCATGAGGGATGCTCTGACCTACATTACCTATGTAGATTGTAAAGAGGGTGGGTCCTAAGACTGAGCCTTGTAGTACACCATTTTTGACTGTTAAATAACTGCAAGAAGTATTGTGATGTTGAACACACTGCCTCCAATCTGAAAGATAATTAGAGAACCAACCAATGGTATGATCTAAGAAACCAATTTCTGATAGTTTATGACACTAGATGTCATGATCCACAGTGTGAAAAGCTTTAGACGGGTCTAAGAAAAGTGCAGCACATTAATCCTTAGCATCCAATGCTTCAACAACGTCATTAAAAACCTTCAGTGAAGCAGTCGTTGTGCTGTGTTGTTTCCTGGACTCTTGTATATTTTCTTCTACTTTTGCTATGAATAGGCATTTGGTACATAATTTGTTTGAATATTTTTTAATGTACTATGTAGTCCAAGAAATCGATGAACTTTGAAATTGGTCAAATCTGATTTGACAGATGTACTGAAAGTTTTTAGTGTAGTTTAGTTTCATTACATATGTGTGACAGAGGGCAAGATGCCTGGAATGGTGTGTTGAGTTGAAGGACGCTGAATTAATTGGGCCAACAGTTCCACAAAAAGAACGTTAATAAAAAGATCTCAGGATATTAATGTCCTTTTCCTGTGCATCGTCAGTTTTTCTAATACTTAACAGCATCTCAACAACCCACATCCAGACATATTTTCTCAATAAGATACATTTAACATTTAAAGCAACTGGTTTCCAGAGATGGACTCAAAAAATACTTTTTTTTTGTATAGCTTGAAAGAGTTATTGTTACTGTTTGAGAAAAAAAAAATCACTTCAGCTTTTACTCAAAAGGAACCTCACTTGACAGCAGGAGAAGATTTTTAACCAGTAATTACTTGTGAGGTCAGATTTTCAGGACAGGTTACATAGATGTATAGGAAGTAAACACATGAAGACCGGTCACGAGAATCTGCCGTGAGTTTTCTCTGAAGCTTGATTTTATACTCATCAGTTCAGCCAAGCTCACAGACTTGGTGGTGTCCTTGAAGTGACCACTGCATGTAGCAGCCTCACCCAGCTCCTCAGCCATCTCTCTCTGCTAACTCAACCAAATGATTCATGGGCAAAGTTAACTTTCTCAGCAATAGAAGTTCAATATATGCATTACCTTTTACCACAAATTCCCCAACAATTACTACAGTACTTGACCTGAAAGTGTAACAGTGTTCAACTATGTATTACAGCTTGCCCGCTACTCTACAGAAGGACTTCTCCAGCTTGGACCACTGGGGTCGACGACCTTCCTACCAGACACAAAATGCCTCATCGATGATGGCAGAGGACGCACACCTAGTCTGAAAAAATGTGATGTTGTCCCAAGGGTTTCTCAAAGGCTTTGGGACTTTACACAGGTGAAATGAAAAAGCACACACTTGCCATACTAGATATAAATATATGGTAATTATACTCAGTTTCACTGCAATGTTACATCAGGTCCCTTTTTTTTAACCCACAGAATGGACCAATCATTAACAGAGACTCTGGTCGGTGTTTGGAAGTCGAAATGTCCAAAGACGCCAATTTTGGCCTACGTCTGGTGGTCCAGAGATGCTCCGGTCAGAAGTGGATGATACGAAACTGGATTAAACATCCCAGGCACTGATATATATATATAAAAATTACTTCTTAAACCATTTGGACTGTGATTTTAATCACAGTTGGCTTTTGAACGTTGGACAGTTCAGGGAGGAGCAGGAACTCTGTGGTTTTTCACATCACAGACTGCACAACACACTGAGCTTTCCTCAGAGCTTTTCTTACACTGTCTTAAAGAAGAAAATGATGAACTCTACGCTCAATGTTCACACCAGACCTTAAGGCCAGCTGCAGTGTTTGAAATAGCCCACTTTACTGACCTTCAGCCATATGTATAGAACATATCACCTTTGTGAAGTCTCCAACACTGTTCAATAACTTACAGCAGGATTTCTACTGCAAAAATCTCCAATCTTTGGGGAAAATAAAGTGTGTGTGCTGGTGTGTCTACTGACTTTAATTGGCGCACATTGGAGTAAATTAGGAGAGATTACTGTTGTCAGTGGCTACAAAAATTGATTCTTTTGAAAGGTAATTTGAGGAAATGGCTGTCGACAAAATGCACCACGCTGGACAGATGTGTAATAGGCTTTAAAGGGGCTGGCCATCATCCAGTCAAGAGGAATTTCACCTGCCCTCACAAAAACCACTACACTTCTTTGTTTCTTCAGACTCTGTCGCTCACTGTGGACAAGAGCAATGATGTGCCTTTTTTAAATTATTATTTTCTGCTCCATCTGACCAGGGAATGTCAGCCCCAAAAGCATGTACAAAATTATTTTAAAATTAAATTATAAACACAACAAAATGTACAAAACCATCTAATGATAGTAATATATTGTAAAAAGTGAAAAAATGAAATCCGTCCTCTGATAACAATTAGGATATTAAAATCCTTTTTATGAAGTGTCTGTCTTTTAGCTTTTGAATTTGTTTACTGGTTCAGCTAACTTTCCTGTCTGTGCTCATACCACTGCTATTCTTTGTGGGTTTTATGAAAAAATACATTCTCTTTTGTAGACCTGCAAGGCCAGCTGCGAGGAACAACAGTACAGCTTGTGTTTGATGTGGCTTCTTTTGGAAATCGCTCTAACCTACATCAGATTTCTGGCCTTGTGCACTCTAATTGCTCTCACTCAGCCACCGGAAGAAAAAAAAAAGGAGGTCTTCAGAAAGCACAGATGGTTTTAGTTTTCTGGTGTGGTTGTACAAAAAAAAAAAGGCACAAAGCCTCTTAAGTCACTCTTTTTTTTCCCACAGGTGCTGCCAAAATTGGTACAGCTTTGAGAGCATGACCTGTATCTTTTGGAATACTTTTAATGCATCAGGTCACATTTTCTTATAGATGGCAAAACATGCTGTAGATACAACTTGTGAGGGTCCGACCAGTAAGGCACAAGGACAAAGGTTATATGAAAAATATTTCCAATTTATTTCCAAAAAGTTCTTAACAAAAAGCTTTCAATAGCTAATCTCAAAATATAGAAAAATGGGCCCCCAACAGAAATCATCAACCAAGGCATACCTAACACAGGATAATAAACCAGAAACACTGACCTTCACAATGAACAGACAGGGGAATTTATACACAAAGGCTAGCCTACATGAACGAGGAGGGGTAAGAGGTGACACAAAGACAAACAGCACATAAACATAAATAACTAATTCAAATCAAAACATTTGAACTAGAACACAACTGTCAAAACACAAACAACCCAACACTAAAATATTTTAGCAGTTAAGCTATTAGTAGAGAAAGGCAGATTCTTCAACATCAAGTCCCCTGCTTCCAGCAGCCTGATGGATTGTTCCCTGTTCCTGGTTTGCCTTTCAACCAATCATCTTCCCCCAGCCAGTCCTTGAAACTCAGCAAAACAAAATAGTTAATGATCTAAATAAACATCAGGGGCCTCATGTATCAAAAACCTGCGTGGATTTCCTACTGAAAAGTGACGTACGGTGAAATCCAGAAAAGTGTCTACGCACAAAAAGATCCAGATTTATCAAACTGTGCGTACACCTGAATCCACGCACATTCCTTTTGTACATCACAATTGACGTGGAACTGAGCGCACGTGAGACACCTCCCCTGACACGCCTACATTTACATATGTTAAACAGATGCAAATTACTTCCTGCATGTGTGAAGGACATGTTTGTTTGATCCCTGCGCGATCAGAAATGATTTCTAGATTCGGGAAAATAATGAATTCAATATAATATGAGTGAGGACAAACATCCTAAGTAAGAATAGTAATAAAATGTGTTCATCATGCAAAGAACGAGTGATTGTCGGTATTTGTGTGCGCGCGCACCCTGCTGTGGTGCGCGAACCGGCTCATTCATTCATTCTGTGTGGAAATATTAACTTTGCGCACGAGTTTATTACCATTATTACTGTAAACACAGAGGAACTTACTTGGATGTTTGCTAGAACATAGATCTTTGTTTATGTAGATGATGTGAAGAAACGTGTCTGTGCGTCTTGGTGGAGACTTTTCATGACATGATGTTGGAGTCTCCAGACGCAGCGCGCGCCCCGCAGCCCTGTGCGCAGTCTGTCTGTGAAGCTTTTGCTCTCCTACAAGTTATATAAGGTGTACTTTCACGTGTCATTTTGGAGAAATCTACAATAAACGCAGATAATGAAACACCTCCAGCTGCCGTGTCGACACCGGTGAGGGTGCGCGCGCGCTCCAAGCGCGACCACTCAGCCTTTGGAATCGATGAGACCATTGGACATGATCCGGCTTTGTGTGGACTGGACTGCACAGTCCCGATCGACCTGCAGCCCCCTCTGTGGAACAGTTTGACCGCTGCTTCTGTATGCACGCGTGATGCACGGCTCCCCAGAGCGCAGCAGTAGTGCCAAACTGGAAAATTATTATTTCTGAAAACGGCTGATAAGCCATATCCTAGATCGGAAAACTATATCTGTTTCTAAATAAATGCTCTGCGTGTTACACTATTTATTATAACCTCCAGTAAGGCTGAATGAATCCGTTCCTGTTAAATTTATTTTTGGCACAACGTTGCGCGTCCTTTATTTCACTGCGTCATGTGGATGTAATACTTGTTAATCGTGTGTTTGGAGGGAATATTAATCATTTTCACATCTTGAACTGTTAATAATAATAATAATAATAATAATAATAATAATAATAATAATAATAATGAATTCAATTTATAACGCACTTTTCATTAATGGAAATCTCAAAGTGCTACAAGGTGCAACATATTTGAATGTCAATAAGACAAATAATAAAACAATTAAAATCAACAACAGTATCAACTCAGATCAAAAGTAGAATCATGAGGAGTAAAGTATGCTCGGTTGAAAAGAAAGGTCTTCAAGCCGCTCTTAAAGTCAACCACAGACTGTGGGGCTTCAGTTTCTCTGAAACACCTGTAAGTGTCGCCAAAGGAACAAGAACCACAGAAACGTGCGTACGCCTGCTCGGGAGCTTGCGTGGATATGTACCTGGATGCGCATATATTCACGTTCAGTTCAGTTTTGATACATACGGGCTTTTGCGTGGAAAGTGACGTGCGCAATGTTTTTGTGCGCACGCAGGGTTGATACATGAGGCCCCAGGTGTTTTACTAATTGTGTGCACCCAAATTAGCAAACAACCTAATGCAAAAGAAAAAGAAAGAAAAGAAAATGCAAAAGAAAGAAAATTCTAAATATATTATGTGAAAACATTTGAATAAATACTAACACTGGGAAAAAGATGGAGGGACCTCCACACAACTGTACAAATTTTAATTTTGATATTTAATTTGATTGACGAGACACATACCGGTACTTAAAGGCCTATCACGTCTGCATTCACACCAGCCCTGTTTAGTCCACATTAATCAAACTAGTCCGTTTGTCTAAAAAGGCTGGTTCATTTGGGGAGGTGTGAATGCGCAATCGAACTCTGATATGGACCAAACAAGTTAAATCTGGTCTGCCTAAATGCCTAGGTCTCAGTTCGGTTGAAGTGAACTCTGGCACGGTTCGAATGCATTGTGAATGCAAGCAGACCGGAGACCACTCCAAAAGCAGGATGTGGTCTAAAGCATAGGAAAAAAAACATACCATACCATACCACTTTACTTATAAAGCACTTTAAACAGTGACAGTGCACACCAAAGTGCTGCACAGGGACAGACAGACCAAGCATACAGCAACAAACTACATAACGTGAAACCGAATGTAGAGGGAAAAAAACAACAGTGGATAACAACAACAGCAATATGACCAACACAGTGTGATGCACACAGGCTCAGCACAGATCACACAGTGCCGAAAGCCAGGGAATAATAATGTTTTTAAAGAGCAACTCACCCCACTGTGAAAAGGTAGCTCCGCCCCCAAGACAAAATTCAAAAAATGCAACAAAGTGGGAGTGTCAACAGACACCTCCTAAAGGAGGGGGAGGCGGGTGGGGGTTGAGCGAGGAGGTGTGGCCAGGACGAGAGACCGTTATTGTTTCTGAATGTTAAAATTACATTAGTAATAAACAACAAGCAACAACAAATAATACTTATGTAGATTTATTTATCTTTTCTCACCCGATCTATCCAAAACAAAAGGCTTTAAAAAAAATGAAAATAATACTACAAGATATGCCGTGACCGGGGATCAAACCTGGGTCTGTTGGATCCCAAACCCGCTCCTACACCACTGCCCCAACTTGGCATTCATGCATTACTCATCCATCACACAATAAGAAAACAAATACAACCAAACAGTTTTGATAAAGTGAAAAGTATTCCTAAAATAAATAAGTTAAAATATACAAATAACTAGTGCCGTTCTGAAAACTATAATACTGTATGCTTTGTTGCAGAGCTCTTCCGGAGTGCAATGTACCACTTCCACATAAGGCATGAACTGCAGCGAGGACCTTCTCATCTCTGCAAGGGATTGGCTCTGCTTGAACCACTTTCGTGACGACAGAGTGCAAAAACACGTCACAGTGCGAATCGTAGATTAATCAGAAAATCAGGGTGCAATTCCTCTGTTCAACCCATAGGGTTACTGAAAACACGTTTTTGGATCAAATGTTGCCGATTTAAACAGATACGCACAAGAACAGGAAAATTAACACAGACATATATTCCAGGTCACCCTTGTAAAAGAGATCTCGATCTCAATGGGCTCTACCTGGTTAAATAAAGGTGATTGATATAACATTTTACACACATTCTAGGGAGTTTATCAGATAAAAAAGTTTATTTTGAGTTTAGTCCCTCCTTAAGTGAGATTTAAAACTGTGAGGGAGGGGGCCTGTCTGACAAGCAGATGTAACTCATTCCACACGCATTTCTCTTACCTCATACAGAGCCGTCTCAGCCGCCTTGTGTGAAAAACAACATTCTCTATGGTCTTCTGCCTCATCTTCTGCTCAAGCTGAGTCCATTGTTGAAAAATGACAAAAAAGAAATCCCAAAACTGCTCAAATTTGACGCCACTCCACTTTTGTTTTTATTTCCAGAAGAAGATGAAGAAGAAGTGTCTTCTTCAGAGGTTTTGTGTTTTTTCCTTCAGTAGTTCTTGGTGCAGTGGCACCACAGGCGAGGGGGCAACAGGTTGGCTCAACTGACTCAGTGCAATGTGAATGTGAACCACACTGGATGAAAATGTAAACAAATGCTCTGACTTTTAGTCCCCAATTTAACCAAATCTACCGGACTATCAGGTGTGAAAACGTCCTTATGCTAGGATGGAATTTTATCTGTTTTGCTCAAACCTTAAAATAACCTGTCATGTATGGACCCATGGGATGTTGCAGCATCTTATGTGATTTGTTAGCACTGGATGTATGTGTTATTAACTGTTGGCATCAACACCATCAAAGCTTTCAGCAAGTATATTGCTAAATTTGTAGTGCTCCGATTATGTGCTAAAGATTATGTTCAGTTACTACCACACCAAAATTCCCATGGTGTTGTGTACCCCAGGGTTTTAAGTATTTTAAACTAACAGTCTAAGCTGATTGCACCCCCATGTGTGTTTTTCTTTCTTCACTGCAGCTGATGCAGTTTGTTGCAGCCTGCTGGTTCTGGAAGAAAATTTTTACTCTTAGCCTACTCCTAATCAAGCCTAATCAGCACAGGTGTTCACCTGCAGGCCCTGCCTTTATATTTGTCAGACAGTGCTTTGAGCAGTGTGGAGACTTGATGTAGCAGGATCTGGCTTGCTGATCAAGTGTGGAAGCTTGACACAAGATTTGGCTTGTGGACCAAGTACTTGTTGAAGATACACTAAAAGGTAACTAACCGAGTGTTGAATGACAGCTGTGAAGCTGTGTGGTGTACTGACACAGAGAGACCTTCACCCTCTCTGATTGTTGGTGTGTGTGCTCCTGGGAGAGTAGTACTTGAGCTGTTTGGAGCTTTGAAAGTGACTCTGGCAGCCTAAAGCTGAGTTTTGTGTAGGTTAAGGCACCTTAAGTGCTGGCTGTAACTTAAGCTTTGGACTTAGGAGGAGTGTGCCTGTGTTTAGGCCTAGGAGGCGTAACTGAGAGTATTACTGGTGACACTGAAGACAGTGTTTGTTCAACAGTCCTGGAGAAGGACTACTGTGGTCAACTGAGAGGGGGACTATTAATTGTTTTTCTCTCTTTGCCTTTTTATTTTGTACTTTTGACAGGTGAGGGTTGGTAGCATAGTTTTTGCATTTTTATTTTATTGGTTAGTGAGGGCCTTGTTGTTACAGGTAGATCGTCACCTGGGGAAGCACTACGGCCCTGTACAGGGTTGGGTTTGCCTGGGTGGCATTTTCTTGTGTTTGGCCAGACTCACCTGTCCATCTTTCCTTTGTACTTTTCTTCTTTAATTTATTATTTTTGTTAAGGGCGCTGTTCCAGGAGAAGACGCTCCAGGCCTGGTGGGAGAAGCCAGAAAGGACCTCACCAGCTTGGACGCCCTTAGTTTTAGTTAAATAAATAAAAAATTATAACTTCTGTGTCCAGTGTCCATAAATATGTTTTGACTGTTTTCCGGTCGTAACACATGGTCACGCTCTTAAAGTTTTATTACAATCCATTTCGCTGTTCTGTTCAGGAGATAGTTTTTCTAAAACACAGCCATATTTGACTGTAATTGGCAATGTTTTTAAACAGATCTTCCACACTCGTGTAGTGCTCAAAGTATGTGTTTTGTAGATATTACCACACTAAATATTAATTATATGTCTGTAAAATTATCTGAGTTACAGCCAGTTTGAGTTTAAGATTCCTTAGCTGTGGTGGCCATCTTGAAAGGTGAGAACTCATAAAAATAATTAATTGTAGGTGTACATCCAGTGATGACTTTTTGAGAGTTTAATTAAAATACATCAAATACCGTACTCAAGATATTTGGCAAATATTGAAGGCAAACAGGCACACAGGCAAATGCAGCATAGGCTGTTATAAACACCTTGACTTTGCAGGATTAAGCAGGTCTGCACTCATTTCTTGCACAGCTCATGAGCAACCAGAAACCTCTGCAACGATTGCATCAGTCCAAGCCTCATGGGTTCTTTTGTTGAAAATTAAAATGTATTGGATTTAAGTATGTTCCGAAAGCCTCATATATAATTGTATCAAACACTTTATAAGGCTGATCCTCAGAGCAGAAATCCCACTACATGTATTGAGAATTGGTGATTGTTTTTTTTCTCCACGTTTTTGATCTGCACTAAAAATATCTTGTTGAAGGTGGAAAATGGTCTAAAAATTTAATGGCAATTTAATTCTACACGTTCAGGCTTTCTATTTGCTCTTGAAGCCAAATAACAGGTTTTACTGAAATGATTCAGTTCCATCAATTGAACTATAAGCCCTGATTGTAAGTCAGCATGTGCAACATTAGGACCTACCTTGCTGTCAGTAGAATCTCTGAATATTTATGGTCAGTCTGGTTTTCATGTTATGACTAAAGGGTGTCTGTCTGCCATAGACAGATTTACATTCCCCAAAAAACTAAAAGTGCAATAACATCTATAATGATTGTGTTACATTTTACAGAAAACGGCAAAAACAAGAAAATCAATTTTCTGTTTTTTTTTTAACAAATAGTCAATTTTCATAGGACAAAGAATTTTAAAGTTTTGTTTATCATCCTCACTAAACAAATTTGTTGCATTCACATGCATGTCCAACCTTGTTCTCTTCAATTACCTAGTGTAGATATGCAGTAAATGTTTGGTTGCAATAGAAAGTGAAAAGTTGTTTTACCTGAGTTAGCCATGCTTTCCAGCCTCCATGTTCCAAAGGCCCATTTTAATTTGGTTTCCAGTTGGTTGACCCTGAGAGATTGCCTCCACTTGCCACTGCGTCATGCTTCTTTGGCTCTAATCACATCACATAAGCAATGCATCATCTGTGTGTCCTCTAAACAAAGACCG
This sequence comes from Garcialebias charrua, assembly GCA_038048925.1. Lineage (NCBI taxonomy): Eukaryota > Metazoa > Chordata > Actinopteri > Cyprinodontiformes > Rivulidae > Garcialebias > Garcialebias charrua. The sequence continues at coordinate 47,103 of JBBPBX010004012.1, forward strand.
CTCCAGTCCACCCAAGGTAATATCTTATTCTGGTCTCTGACAAGGTTTACAAACACACTGCCAGACCAATGTCTCACAGCCTCTTTGTCTGGAAAACATGAACCAAAAATTATTCCAACAGAATGCATTTCACCAGACTTAACACCTGCAAAATAATGTTATCACGCTTGACAGAACAAATAGATTCAGCCGGGCACAGCCTCGGCTGCAGTGGCTTCATCATGTTGTTCATTACTGTTGGTAATGTAACCCCAAGATTAAGAGTTAAATATTTTACATGTCTGTGTTTAACATTAACACCACACTGTGTACAATCAGAAAAATCCATCAACAAAAACAGACTTTATTACATGACAATGTTAATGAGGGATTGGAGGTTGCAGTAAGCGACATGTTTAATTTTAAATAAATATATTTTGGGAAGATTGTTTTATTCATATTAGAGCTATCAATAAAAATTGCTCTTTTGTGTGAAATCTGTCATAAACTGAACGTGTGAGCAAGTGCAGGCAGGACTCAGACTCAGGGATAAAGAATTGTATTTATTTAGACAACACAAAATAACAGCTGATGTGGCAGCAAAACTTACATTGATGGGGTGACGCAGAGGGAGAACAGGACATGAAGCCAAAGAAAACAATCCACGGACAACAAAAGGACGAGACAAAAAATATATAGAAACACCCGTGATTAACAAAGGACAACTGGGGTGATTAGGGTGGAAGACAGGTGTGTAGGAGCTGGAAAGACAGGGGTGACCAGCAACATACACCAATCTTCACAAAATCATAGCTTTCATAAGGTGGAATGATCCAGGGTGTTTTATTTGGGGACTGCCCTCTCAGCTCTCGAGAAGGTATCATATAGCAAATTGGTCTCAAGAAAGGGTCATGTTTAGGGCAATTGAGTGACCTCAGTGGAGCAAAGCCACAGAAAACTGAAAGTTATGCACCATAACTCATGTTCCCTGAAGGAAGGGAACGAGGTGCAACATACTTGCTGTGGGAATTGCGACCCCGCGCGATTACCTGAAGGAATATACTCACGCCTTTACGGCTAGGGCGTCAACGCCGCGCCAGAGGCCCCGCCCTCTGGGTACTTAAGCGGCTGACGCCCATCCATCTTTCTCCAAAATTGCACTTCACCGAGCTTTCAGCATTGAAAAGGGCCAGATATGTTGCACCTCGTTCCCTTCCTTCAGGGAACATGAGTTATGGTGCATAACTTTCAGTTCCCTTTCAGTCTGGTCTCTCGGTGCAACATACTTGCTATGGGAACGTAATTCATTCACGCCCTTGAAATGCTCAGTAAAATGCATGCTAGAGTGAACGTCTGCCCTTGACCAGCAGGCATCTCAAGGCTACTTTCTACTGTGTGTTAGAAAGGACAGCCTGAGTGACGTCACACGCAGTAACATCCAAACTGTAATGCTTTGCAAAAGTGTTTAATGAGCTCCAGTTCGCAGCAGCGCAAATGTCTGCAACTGGTACACCCTTGAACAGTGACCACAAAGTGGCAAAGCCCCTTGTTGAGTGAGCGTGCACTCCAGAGGGCACCTGTTGACCTTTGCTACTGTACGCCCTTTTAATAGCCTCCATCACCCAATGTGAGAGGCATTGTTTTGATAGGGCCTTTCCGGTAGCAGGTGCTGCAAAGCACACGAACAGTTGATTTGTTTTCCTCCATTTGGCTGTTCTCTGCATGTAAATGCTTAAAGCCCTCACGGGGCAGAGAGCCTTCAGCCTCTCCTGTTCCTGAGTGAGTACAGGAGCAGGTGGAAAGGAGGAGAGATCAAAGTCTAGACTCCTATGGTTCAAAGTCAAGACCTTGAGGGTGTATGCGGGATTAGGCCTTAAGGTGACCTTTGACCCATCAGGAGCAAATCTGGTACACATTGGATGTACAGACAGTGCATGGAGGTCACCCACGCATTTCGCCGAGCAAAGTGCCAAGAGTAGAGCGGTTTTATAAGATAACAAATCTATCTTAACCTCGCTCAGTGGATGAATGGGGGGTCACAGAGAGCCCCCAAGATAAGGCCAAGATCCCAACCAGGGGTCAGGATCCTGCTGGGTGGTTTAGTCCGAAGCACACCTTTCATAAATATTATTATGATTGGATGCGCTCCAGGTGTCCTATGTCCCCAGCCTTCGTGACAGGCTGAAATAGCTGATAGGAAAACTTTAATCATTGAGTAAGAATGACCTTTTTCCAGTAAGTCCTGAAGGAAGGTCAGGAGCTGAGCCAAGTCGCATGCGTAAGAAATAATATTTCTTTCTGAGCACCAGGCTTCAAAAATATGCCACTTCTGTGCGTATAGAGACTGTGTTGACACAGCACGGGCATTTTGTATGGTTTTTACCACATTTTCCGGCAGGCCTGACGCCATCAGCTTGTTCTTTTCTGCCAACAAGCTGAAATTTTTAACAGTTCCTGGCCTAAGCAGCAGGACTGTCTCTTTTGGTGACATAGTTTGGCCCTGAAGAAGAGCAGTTGGTGTATCCAGTTCTCCTCCAAGGGCCCTGGAGGCTGTGAACCCCTGGGGGTCAACCAAGTTGGGAAGAGGGCCTCCTTGCCGATGTGCTACCAGGCTGCTCTGATCGAGGGTGATCGAGGGCAGATGCAACCTGTCATCCTTATTAGACAGAATTGGAGCAGAAAGTCTATTTTCCCACTCCAAGTTTGGGGTCATGGGACTGAGAAACTGCGAGTTTTGTAAACGAGCATATCTCCTGACTCCAATCCTTTTTCTGGAATGGTCCAGTTTACCGGTCTGTCGTGGTGAAGAGAGAGCTGAGTCAAAAGGCAAAGCTCTCAATTTACCGATCGATCTACGTTCCCACCCTCATCTATGGTCATGAGCTTTGGGTTATGACCGAAAGAACAAGATCTCGGATACAAGCGGCTGAAATGAGTTTTCTCCGCAGGGTGGCTGGACTCTCCCTTAGAGATAGGGTGAGAAGCTCGGTCATCCGGGAGGGACTCGGAGTAGAGCCGCTGCTTCTCCACATCGAGAGGAGCCAGTTGAGGTGGCTCGGGCATCTGGTTAGGATGCCTCCTGGACGCCTCCCTGGTGAGGTGTTCCGGGCATGTCCCACCGGGAGGAGACCCAGAGGAAGACCCAGGACACGCTGGAGGGACTATGTTTCTCGGCTGGCCTGGGAACGCCTTGGGATTCCCCCGGAGGAGCTGCTCCAAGTGGCTAGGGAGAGGGAAGTCTGGGCCTCCCTACTTAGGTTGCTACCCTCGCGACCCGACCCCGGATAAGCGGAAGAAGATGGATGGATGGTCCAGTTTACTGGTCCTTGGCTTTAACAGAGCGTTGGAACCAGGCAAATCGACCAGGGTCTTTGTTTCACCCGTTGGAAGAATTTTGTTTAAGAGCAGAGCTAAACCAGCAAGGAGAGGAAGGTAACGTGCTGTCTGATCACTGCTTGGACATTGCGTGTCCCTCATTAATAATAAAGGGACAGTTGCAACGTGAGAACGTGGAGATGCTTCTTTGAGTTTGGCAGACTTTAGATTATTTGGTGATAGAGAGCCCAGTTCCCTTCGAAAAACAGGAAGAGAGATCTGATTCAACTCTGATTTGTTTACACGCACAGCAGCTTGAACACAATTGCTGCTGTGAAGGTGTGAAGCTTGTGGCTGCCTGTGGGCATCTGACGTGCCCCCCCCCCCGTCGTTAGATTCTGTCGGCGTGCCTCCCTGAGGTGCGGACATGTCACGTGTTTGCCTGGTTAGTGTATTGGCTGCCCCGTTATTCACAATGGAGCGGGGGCTTGAGCACGTGACCCCCCTCACCTGTCTCCGTGAGGGGTGTGGGAGCTGCTTGCAGACGCCTCTGTGCCTGTCTACTGCAGACGAAACAGAGGCACCCTGCTGGGGCTTATTGATTAGGCTAACACCCCGTGGGCCATGAGGGAGGGGGGGAAATGGCCCCCTCCTTTTATGACGGCTGGCAGGCCAGAGGGACCTGTTCTGTTGAAGTCACTTGTGTTTTTGCTGCTTTTTTTTGAGAGTCAATAAAACAGAGAGGGGCTGTTTTATGAGCTTTATTCGTGCTTATGTGCAATGACGTACATGATTCTATGTCACTCACAGAAGGGAGAGCATGATTTGTGCATGCAACAGATTTACCAGCTTTTTGTACCGTGTTACAAATAAAGTCTGGACATGAAGGGATCATTCCCAGTACCGCTAGGGCGGGTGATCGTGTAATGTGGGAACGTGGACCTGGTTCATCAGGCACGTTTCTGTCTAGTGTCCCGGTTTGCCGAGGAGGCCCTGTGTCTGACCGCCTGGCAGGGAACAAACCTGTTTTTGCTCCATGCGTGCTCGGTGCGAGATTGGCCCGGCGGAAGTCTCTGCCAGGGCTCTTCCTCGTATGCTGGCCGCTTCTGCGGTGGGGCACGCGTTGCCGAGCGGTGGCGAGACTGCGCAGGTCTGCCTCCTGCAGACTCCCTTGGGGGGAGGGGGGCGAAGCTTCTCCGGGGAATGCCTACTCGGAGAGCTTCGGCCTGTCTGCGCCTTTGGTCCAGCTTGGTCTGAATTCGCTCCAAAGCTTTACTAAATAATCCCGTCGGCTCTATCGAGTGGTGGAGAAAAGGCACCTTTTGTCCCTCAGGGAGACCCGTTAAAGTCATCCACAGGTGGTGAATCGCGATGACCACTTCCGCCATGCCTCTACCTTGAGCAACAGTGGTTGTCCCCATCATGCGGAACACGAAGTCTGTTGCCCTGCGGGCTTCATCCAGCAAGTCGGCGGCAGCCTGCTTGTCCGTCGTTACCTACAGCTGTTGCAGTTTTTCAGCTAGGTAAGCCTGCATCAACGCGGACGCGTTCATGACGCGCGTCGCAAGTCCTTGAGCTCTGTAGCGCTTCTCGAGTAGAAACGCTGAAGCTCGGGTTCGGGGCCTGGGGGTTCTAGGCCTGGGGGTTCGGTGGACGGGGCTGGCATTCCGCTCTCCTTGGGGCTGCTTGGGCTCGGGTGTCCTGTCCTGTCGGCAGGGAGAGGGTTGGGCTGATTCTTGGATGTTGTCTACTCTCCACCCCAGAATGAATGGGCCTACCTCCTGGGTTTGGGTACGGGCTCCCCCATGTAGGGAGGAGGTACAGTCTTGGACCTAGGGGGTATAGAGTGTGCATCAAGATTATGAATGGAACGTGTCGTTATTGTTTGTCTTTGTGTGAATGAGGATGAGTGTGGGTCTGAGTGAGTGTGTCTGTGTATGAATGCCTAATTGTCAGGTTGGGACTGCCCCATCTCTGTTACATCTAAGGCTACTTGATGTCGTGTTGCTCCTACCGCATGGCCCCGTAGTGGAGTGTCCTTTTGCCTGCGGGCGGGCTGGGGGCCCTTGCTATCGCTTTCAGGGGTTGGGCGCTTGGGGGTGTGTCGGCTCGGCCTGGTGGCTACCTGATGGGGCTTGGGTCCTCTGGTCCTATCGGGTCTGGGCCTGAGAGGTGGGCGTCCCCTGGCCTTGGTGCCCGGGCCTGGGGCTACGCCGGTGCAGCAGGCTCCGGCGGGGGCCTGTGGGCTTGTCGCTGTTGGCCCTCCCGGGGTCATTGTAGCCGTTTACGCATTGGCCAGCCCTCCCCGGCTCTCCCAGCTTCTAACCCGGGTTCGGCGTATTCGCATTTACCTTTTCCGCCCGGGATCCACCCTTGTTCTGGAACCATCTTCATCGTGGTTCTATCGGGCCGAGCCCCGTACGGACCCAGTTTCACGTCATGTACTGCTCACATTTGATTCGTTGTTTGCAGCAGGGGCGGGACTCATTCAAACAACCTCAGCGCGAGGGTTGAATTTCATTCAAATTTAACTACAGAAACGAGAAACCCCTAAAACAATTGTTAGCTGAATTAGTTTTTCTGAGTTAAATTTTTGATAATAACTGATCACAAATCAGCTTATGTTACAACGTAAATAACAACGAAGCGCGGACCCATTTCCGCCTTTCAGCGCGACTTGAATGTCATTAAACAATTGTTAAAACAATAACTAATATTGTCTAACTGTTGCGCGCAGCCAGGGTTTTAAAATATAACGAATAATCTCTAACTTTTACGTGCAGCTAAAATGTTAAGAGGAGTGATTCCTATATGGGTAAGGTGGACACCTGAAAATCCAGTCTGCTGTTTAGCTCAACGCGTTAGAGCACTGCTGTTTTGACCAGGAGAAGCGGGTTCGCTTCCCGCCTGGGACAAAGTTATTTTACTTTTTTCTTTTTAATTCACATTTTCTTTTAAATAAAAAGGAGTCTGTTTGGTTAACAAACTCCTTTTTATTTACTCCAATAAAAAAAAAAAAGGTAAAATAACTTTGTCCCAGGCGGGAAGCGAACCCGCTTCTCCCGGTCAAAACAGCAGTGCTCTAACGCGTTGAGCTAAACAGCGGACTGGATTTTCAGGTGTCCACCTTACCCATATAGGAATCACTCCTCTTAACATTTTAGCTGCACGTAAAAGTTAGAGATTATTCGTTATATTTTAAAACCCTGGCTGCGCGCAACAGTTAGACAATATTAGTTATTGTTTAATGACATTCAGGTCGCGCTGAAAGGCGGAAATGGGTGTGCGCTTCGTGTTATTTACGTTGTAACATAAGCTGATTTGTGATCAGTTATTAACAAAAATTTAACTCAGAAACACTAATATATATATATCCAGCTAACAATTTTTTTTTTGCCGAGTCTCCTCTCTTAAAACACGAGTTCTTCGCTCGGTTTGAGGCAAGTAACAGCACACCTGCACAAAAATTCCCCCCCCTCTCCTGATGGCCAGGTGCTGGCGCTGTCCTCAGACAGCGTAAGGCGTTCATTCATCAAGATTAACGCCCGGAAGGCCTCTGGTCCTGACAACATACCTGGTCGTGTGCTGAAAGACTGTGCAGGGGAACTCGCAGCGGTCTTCACGGACATCTTTAACATCTCGCTGAGTCAGGCCATCGTCCCCACCTGTTTCAAAGCCACCACCATCATCCCTGTCCCAAAGAAGGCAACGCCCGCATGCCTCAATGACTATCGCCCAGTAGCACTCACCCCCATCCTGATGAAGTGCTTTGAACGGCTAGTCATGAAAAGCATCACATCTGTCCTCCCTGCCTCCCTGGATCCCTTCCAATTTGCATACCGACCTAATCGCTCAACCGACGATGCCATCTCCTCTGCCCTCCACACAGCTCTCACACATCTGGACACGAAGGACTCTTATGTTAGAATGCTGTTCATCGACTTCAGCTCGGCATTCAACACCATCATCCCCCAACAGCTCATCCATAAACTGGACAGTCTGGGGCTGAACACCTCAATGTGTAACTGGCTGCTAGACTTCCTGACCGGGAGACCACAGACAGTACGGATCGGGAGTAACACATCTAGCACCATCACATTGAACACAGGGGCCCCACAAGGATGTGTGCTGAGCCCCCTTCTATTCACCCTGCTAACACACGACTGCACACCATCGTACAGCTCCAACCACTTCATCAAGTTTGCGGACGACACAACAGTGGTAGGTCTCATCAGCAACAACGATGAGACGGACTACAGGAACGAGGTGAGCCGCTTGGCCTTGTGGTGCGGACACAACAATCTCACTCTCAACGTGGAGAAGACAAAGGAGATTGTCGTGGACTTCAGGAAGAGGGATGCACAACATGCCCCTCTGACCATCAACAGCACCGCAGTGGAGAGAGTGGACAGCACCAAGTTCCTGGGAGTGCACGTCTCAAAGGACCTGTCCTGGAGCAGGAACACTGCAGCACTGGCGAAGAAGGCTCACCAGCGCCTCTACTTTCTCCGCAAGCTGAAAAGGGCTGGAGCTTCAACCTCCATCATGTGCACCTTCTACAGAGGTGCCATAGAAAGTGTCCTGACCAGCTGCATCACTGTGTGGTTTGGTGCATGCACTGCATCCTGCCGCAAGAGCCTCCAGCGCATCGTGAAAGCAGCTGAGAAGATCGTCGGCACCTCCTTGCCCTCACTGCAGGACTTACACAGCAAACGCCTCACTCGGAAAGCCCACCGCATGGCAGGTGATCCCACACACCCACTACACAGCCGCTTTAGACTGCTGCCATCAGGGAGGAGACTGAGGAGTCTCCAGGCTCGTACCAGCAGACTGAGAGACAGCTCTGTTCATCAGGCAGTCAGAATGCTAAACACTCTGCCTGCTCTGCCTCCCCTCCCATTTGAACTGCCTTAACACAAAAAACTTTCTCACACATTACCACTCAACACAAAGTTTTTAACACTGGACTCTGTGTCATCAAACGGGTTATTCACTAAACTCTCGGTCATGTGTTCATTCAGTTTGCACTACTTCTCATATTTGCACTAATGTTTGTATTACATTACTGCCTATAGTCATACTACTGTTTACATTCACTGTTTACATTTATTAATACTGTTTACATTTATTACTACTGCTTTACATTTATTACTACTGTTTACATTTACACTACTTTTATCTACACTACTGCAGATACATATACAGCATTCTCTGACTAGCCTTATCTAAGGATGCCAAATGTGCCTTATGTGCCTCACTGCATATGCCACTTTGCCTCTATACCAACATCAACTACCTCATACATATACTGTGTACATTAACTTATATGCTGCTGTGCCACTCTTTGCAAATGTCAATGCTAGAACCTTCAGTTTATTTTATAGATATACTTTTTATACTTTTTATACTACTATGCAAAAACTCAGGACAGTATTACACTTTTATTATTTCATTTTATGCTTATGTTCATTGGGTGTTTGGTGTTTTAGGGGTGTTTGGTGTTTCAGTGTTGGTGTTAATTTTCATACTTTTATACTATTATGAAAAAACTCAGGACAGTGTTACACTTTTTTACTATTTTATGCTTATGTGTATTAAATGTTTTAGTGTTTAGTGTTTAGATGGTTACTGTTGCACCGAGGGACTGAGAGAAATGCAATTTCGGTCCTGTGTATGTCCTGTACATATTGCAGTTCTGACAATAAAGTTGACTTTGACTTTGACTTTGACTTTGAACACTCCACCCACGTGAAGAGAGCACCCCACCCACTTCCAGAGAACTGCCCACCCACTTCAAGGCGGCTCTGCGGCAAAGGCGTAATGAACGCGGGTGGCCCAGAGCCACCCAGGGGCGGCCCGGGGCATTGAGGGCTGGCCAATGCGAAAACGGCTTGTATGTAGTCGCTGGTGGGGCTCGTCCGGTTCTTCCCCTTGGTCAGATCTGGGGAGTGGGCGAGTGGCTCGTCCTGTTCGGGTGGCCCTGGGGACTCTGGGCTTGGGGTCCTTCTTGGGGTCTTGGGCTTTGATTGCCCCTTCGTCGGCCTCGGGCTTTGGGGGACGGATCTCTGATGCTTCACAGTTGCTACTAAATGTTCTATTGGAGGAACCTTATTCACTTATGCATGCTCACAACCACACACAAATGGATGCAGGGATGTATATGTAGATATCATATGCAGATATATAGATGGATATGTGATATGAATGCATATGTTTGTATAATGTATATATATTTGTATGTATGGGTATGTTTATTTATAAAAATCTACTGCAAGTTCATGAATATTATTAGTCTTAATGCATGTATGTTTCGTTGCTATGTTCTGTCATGTGTTTTGCAGGATTACAGACGGAGGTTGGGTGTGTTTGCCTTGTGCTCTTTTTGTGGATAATTGTTGTTTAGTTGTCTTACTTTCTATCTTTTCTTTCTCTCTTTTAAAAATAAAATAAAAAATACATATCGGTGTGAGAGGATGGCTATAAGGTGAGAAGCAGTGGTGTAGTCTATGTGATACTCAGGCATACGGAGTATACCCACTAGAAAAGCTTAAAAATGTCAGTATACCCACTTAAAAGTGCCCAATGACACAAGACTTATCATTAGACACGTGTCATCGATACGTTAAATGGCAGTTGAACGCTTCCGAAACAATCTAACGGTATGCAACGCTGTGCTTTGATACTGTTGCATAAATTCTCTAACATGATTTTAATACAAAGCCAACTGTTGTACAATGTTTGTTGTTCATTTATTCATATATAAACATAAGAAAAAAATTGGAAATGTTCAATACGCTTAAAAATCAAAATATATTAACGATTACATTGTACTAACCAGTGTACTTTGGTTTCTAAGCACAGTATACCCACTACAAAAATGTAGACTACACCACTGGTGAGAAGGGAGGCCATCTATAAAGGGAAAAAAAAAGAAACGTTGAAGCTCGACAAGCCTTGCTGGGGAGAGTTGGTTTTGTCCCGGATGACTTAGGAGCTAGGTGAGACGCTAGTGTGTCCTCAATTTGAGGTACTTTAGCTATTCCCACCTCATCCATCCCGTCGACGTCGAGGAACTGTGAGAGGAGAAGGAGCATGGGGGCTCTTGGCTGAGGCAAGGTGCAAGTTAGTTCTGTGAGGAAGTCCGGGAACACAGGCATCCTTTGCCTCGTGGCGGCCTGCTGCTTCGAGTAAAAATAGTTTCCTGCCAGCCTCGTGACCTGTTGGCGAGGCGGAGGCTCGGGCCATGGGATGTGCAGTGCGTCCGCTGCTCTGTGGCACAGGTCGAAAAGAGCAGGGATGGAAAAGTCGGTTTCTGGGAGCACAGGTACCGGGGGCTGGGAGAGGTCTTCTCCCTGATCCTCCAGTTCAACGTCTGCGTCCTCCACTGAAAATTCGCCCGAGGCTTAAATTGAGATCTCGTCCTCGTTCATCATGCCTTGAGTGTCGAACTCGACTGTTAAGTCCACCATAGGAGCCAGCCCGTCAGGGCTGTCACCCCATTCGACTTGTGTGCCGTCGTGCAGAGCCATGTTCTCGAGCTCCGACATGGGAGTGAGAGGCTCGGTGGTGTCTGCATCCGCTGGTACTGCTGAAGCGCCCATGGCTTTGGCGACGAGGTCAACCCGGTGCCGCAGCACCGTATCCAGCATCAGGATGCAGTGGCAAAAGTCGGGTGCATCCAGCGCTGTTTTTGCGTGTAACATTCCCAGGCAGACGGGACAGGCCTCATGGGTGTCCGTCGCCACGAGGGAGAAACCGCATCCGCTGGGACAGGCGCGCGAAGTTGGGCTTGCTGTCCCGCTGGTTTTTCTTGGAAGTCTTGTCTTTCGCTTTCCTTTCTCCGGAGGCATGTCCGAGATAAGGCAAGCGAGTCCTTCCAGAATCCTTTTTCTTTTTCCTTGAAATGTCTCCTCCGTCGCGTCGCTTTCGCTGGCTAGCCCGCTAGGAGTTAGCAAGGGTAGCTGTTGTGGCGTAGTTAGCGCCGTTGAGCGAAGCAATCTGTAGAGAGAGGAGAAGAAAATACTTCGGGATTAAGAGAAAATGTGCCGGACTAGCTTTCACTAGTCCAGCAATACGCAGGAATTATTCTCTGTGCGCTCTGTGCAGGGAGCAAGCTCACCTTAAGTTGAGCAATGAAGCAACAGAGAAGTCCCGCTAAATGGTAAATGGAGCTTATTTATATAGCGCTTTCCAGCTCCCTGTGAGGAGCCCCAAAGCGCTTTACAATACCAGCCATCCACCCATTCATACACCGGTAGTGGTAGCCTGCCTTGCAAGGCGCCATCCAAACCTACCGGGAGCAACTCGGGGTTAAGTGTCTTGCCCAGGGACACAATGACACATGGTGAGCGGACGCGGGATTCAAACCTCCAACCTTCCGATCGGGGGTCGACTGCCATTACCACTGTGCCACGGCCGCCCCAAGAGGTAGTTCAGGTTTAGCGAGGTGAAGGGCAAAAAAGAGAAAGATGGATGGGCGTCAGCCGCTTATGTACCCAGAGGGCAGGACCTCTGGTGCGGCGTTGACGCCCTTGCCGTAAAGGCGTGAGTGTATTCCTTCAGGTAATCGCGCGGGGGTGCAATTCCCATAGCAAGTATGTTGCACCGAGAGACCAGACTGAAAGGGAACAGGTCAGCTCGCTTAGAATAAGTACATTAAGCCTAAGTTGGAGCTTGCTGTTGAGCACCTTGTGATATTGTTTTTGGGTGCGTGGCCAGGCCGGGTTTAAAAATCTACAGGACACCACCTCTACCTGGACCATACACCTGCAGATTGCAGTGTAAACCAGCTGGCAATGTCAATATCAATGTCAGTTTATTTATATAGCACATAAAACCAACAACATTTGGAACAAAGTGCTTTACAATATAGTCAAATTAAAATGAAAACAAGAAAGAAGAACAAGAAAATACATATTGTGTCACTGTTGGCGAGAAATATGTTTATGTTCATGTTTATTAAATGTGTTCATTTTTTTTACAAAAGAAACACAATACATGACAATCCCATAAATAATAACGTACAAAATATAAAAAAATGAAAGGTAGCAGAAAGAAGAATAAATCTTATTATATCTGCCCCTTTTTTCAAACAATCAGATTAAACAATAATAATCTTCCACCAACAGTACAAAATGACTAACTCTTTCTAATTTTCTAACTAATACAATACACATTACGTCATTTCATATTTTTTTTTAACAAATTCATTTTGATCATTTTCTTAAATGTAAACATTGACTTGGCATTTTTAACTACATTCTCCAAGCCATTCCATAATCTAATTCCCTGGATTGAGGTAGAACGTCCCTTCAAACTAGTTCTGAATTGTGGTTTTACAAACATCTCTGTTCCCTTAAGGTTATAACAACTTTGTCTTTTAACAAAATGCATTTGGATATTTAAAGGTAAAGCGTTATTCTGAGCCCTATACATAACTGATAAAATATTATAATCTACCAAATCATGGAACTTCAATAACTTCAGTTGATAAAATAATGTACTAGATGGATGACGGTAATGTTTTCTAGTGATAATTCTTACAGCTCTTTTCTGTAATACAAAAATAGGCTTTGTGATTGTTTTACACGCTTTCCCCCAAACATCAATACAATAGATTAAGTGTGGAACAATGATTGTGTTATACAACAAATACAGAGCTTTATCATTCAATAAGTCTCTGACTTTGTACAGTACTGCAATCGATTTAGCTATTTTTATTCTTACAGAATTTATGTGTTGTTTCCATGTCAGTTTGTCATCAATGATAACACCCAAAAACTTCACCTCACTCACTCTACAAATCTCAACACCCTCAATTTTGAGTGGAACATCAACAAGTTTTCTTTTTATTACTGAATATCATGTAATTAGTTTTTTCTAGATTTAATGATTGTTATAATAAGTAGTCGTACCCGGAATAAGAACCAGAACTGAACAGAAGAACCCAGAGTCAGATAAGATTTACAGTGTTTATTTACAAAAGTGAAAATACAGGTGGCACGTCAAGTCCTCGGGAACGGGGTTGCCTGGAGAAAACGGAGGAGAAGGTCAATGGCTTGTAATGAAGTGGAAAGCTGTTCAGAATCATTCAGTCTTTACTGGGATGAAGAAGATGTGAGGTGAGGATACCTGGTCCAGATAATCCTTAGAGATGATTGTGGAGATGGTTGGCAAGTGGTGGAAGGCATCCAGCAGCTGAAGGGGTACAGGAGAAACAGGAGTCCATGAAGAGTCCAGAGCAGGGCGTAGTCCAACAAACTCTGAGGAGACGTGTGAACAGAAAAAAATCAGATTTTTAATCTCAGAGTAACACTAGGATTAAACTGGCTGGAACCAATCACTACCGTAGGCAGATCAATGTCCCAGCACTGAAGAGTTGTCCCCCGAGTCTTTTTATAGTCCTCCTGAAGGTAGAAGTTGATTACTTGCAGCTGGAGCCAATTAGAGGTGCTGAGGAGAGAGGAGAGGCCGGGTGCAGGATAGAACTCCTACATTACCCCCCCCTCAAGAACCGCCTCATGGCGACCCAAGGCGCTTGTCAGGGTGGGCCTTGAAAAACGTGGTGATGAGACTGGGGTCCAATATGAAAGATCGAGGGATCCAGGAACGTTCCTCCGGGCCGTAACCCTCCCAGTCTACCAAATACTGAAACCCCCGACCCCGGCGTCGGACGTCCAGGACACGGCGGACCGTAAAAGCAGGGTGGTTGTCGACGAGACGGGGGGGCGGGGGGAGGTCGGCAGGAGGGCACAACGGACTGCTGGAGACGGGTTTCACCTGAGAAACGTGGAACGTAGGATGAAGCCTCATAGACCTGGGCAGCTGTAACCTCACAGCTGTGGGGCTGACGATCCGAGTGATGGGAAACGGTCCAATGAAACGGGGGGCCAACTTGCGAGGCGTGTCCTTGAGATGAATGTGTTGAGTAGATAACCAAACCTTGTGACCAACCTTGTAGGAAGGGGCCGCAGAGCGGTGTCGATCGGCCATCTCCTTGTTTCTGGCAACCGTGCGCAACAAGGCCAGTCGAGCCTGGCGCCAGATCCGACGACACCTCCTAAAATGATGCTGAACAGAAGGAACCGCAATGTCAGTTTCTTGACTGGGGAACAGGGGAGGGGCATAACCCAGGGAAGCCTCAAAAGGCGACAAGCCAGTAGCAGTAGACGTGTGGGCATTATGAGCATACTCCACCCATACCAGATGCTGACTCCAAGTGGAAGGGTTATCTTCAACCACACATCTGAGCGCCGCTTCCAGTTCCTGATTCGCCCGTTCAGCTTGACCATTAGATTGTGGGTGGTATCCTGAAGACAGACTGACAGAGGCCCCTAACGAAGAACAAAATTGTTTCCAAACCTGGGAAATGAATTGGGGTCCTCTGTCAGAGACGACGTCCAAGGGTATCCCATGAATCCGGAAGATGTGCTGGATCATCAGCTGGGCAGTCTCAAAAGCGGAAGGGAGATGGGGTAGCGGAACAAAGTGAGCAGCTTTCGAAAATCTGTCGATAACAGTCAAAATGACAGAATTACCATCAGAAGGCGGCAAACCCGTAACAAAATCAAGGGCAATGTGCGACCAAGGTCGGCTCGGTATGGACAGCGGTTGAAGTTTCCCCGCTGGAGGTAGGCAGCTAGTCTTATTCCTGGCGCATGTGGGGCAGGCAGCAACATAGTTCCTAATATCCACAGCCATGGATGGCCACCAGAAGTGTCTCTTAGCAAAGGCAAGCATACGTGTATTACCTGGATGGCAGGCTGTCTTGTGGGTGTGGAGCCAGTGGAGTACTTTGGGTTTGACGGCAGTGGGTACAAACATAGTACCAACGGAACCGGTCCTCGGATCCGGTTCATGACTCTGCGCCTCGATGACATCCTTCTCGATGGACCAGGTCAAGGAACCTACCACACAGGAAGAAGGAAGGATGTGCAGATCCTGTACACAGTCATCAGATGGTGAAAACTGGCGGGAGAGGGCGTCAGGCTTCACATTCTTGGAACCGGGTCTGTAAGTCAACAAGAAGTTGAACCTAGTAAAAAACAATGACCACCTGGCCTGTCTGGGATTCAGTCTCTTAGCCTCTCGGAGGTAGGTCAAGTTCTTATGATCCGTCCAAATGAGGAAAGGTACGTCTGTACCCTCCAACCAATGTCGCCACTCCTCCAAGGCCAGTTTGACGGCCAGGAGTTCTCGGTTGCCGACGTCGTAATTCTGTTCGGTGGGGGAGAGACGTCGAGAGAAAAACGCACAGGGGTGCACCTTGTTATCCAACAACGATCTCTGGGACAGCACAGCACCAACGCCAGTGTCAGAAGCATCAACTTCCAAGATAAACTGTTCCATTGGATCGGGGTGACAAAGTATGGGCGTTGAAGAAAACAATCGTTTTAGCTCACCAAAAGATGCCTCCGCCTCCTGAGTCCACTTAAAAGTCCGTAGGGTGGAGGTCAACTGGGTGAGAGGTGAGGCGATCCTGCTGTAATCCTTGATGAAACGCCGATAAAAATTGGCAAACCCCAGAAATCGTTGCAGCTGCTTTCGAGTTT
>JBBPBX010004013.1:0-26407 GCA_038048925.1 Garcialebias charrua
GTCAGCCAGGCAGTCGAGCAGAGGTTGAATAGAGCCTGTACCATTTTGTCTTAGGGGGAAGTAAATTTGACAGTCATCAGCGTAGAAGTGGAAGGGTATATTGTGTTTCCGGAAAATAGCACCGAGTGGCAGCAGGTATAAGGAGAACAAGAGAGGACCCAGGATGGACCCCTGCGGAACCCCCCATTTAAGAGCCGCCACTGCAGAAGTAAAATCGTTGATGGAAACACAAAAGGATCTGTCAGAGAGGTAGGATCTGAACCAGTTTAGGGCTGATCCTGAGATGCCCACCCACTGCTCCAACCTAGCAATGAGGATCTCATGGTCGATGGTGTCGAAAGCGGATGTGAGGTCCAATAGGACAAGCAGCACAGAGTCACCAGTATCTGTGGATAGGAAGATGTCGTTAAAAACCTTCAGTAGGGCAGTCTCAGTGCTGTGGAGGGATTTGAAGCCAGACTGGAATAGCTCGGGGATAGCGTGATCCTCCAGGAAGCACTTTAGTTGGGACTCAACTATTTTCTCTAGAAGTTTAGAAACAAATGGGAGTCTGGAGACAGGCCTGAAGTTGGATAATACTGACGGGTCGAGGTTTGGTTTTTTCAGGAGGGGTTGAACAGCAGCATGTTTTAATGATTTTGGCACCACACCCGAGGATAGACTGCTATTTACAATCGAGAGAATGGAGGGACCTAGAGTGTGAAAAACCTCCTTTAGGAGCCGAGAGGGGACCACATCGAAGGGGGAGCCAGATGGTTTCAGGCTGCAAGGATCTAAGATATACGCTAAACACCAATAATGTAAATGGTACAGCAGTCTGAACATGAGTCTATGGTGAATAGATGGATATGAATGAATACAGCAGCATGAGATAGTCAATGAACTCAACATACGTACTAGATCAAAATAATATAAGACAGGACAGTCCATACAGTTATTACTGCAGTTATAATGATCAAAACTGCAAGGAAGAATCCTTAAACATTTTAACAAAGTCAAGTCAGGTCCTCTGGATGGATTCAAAAACATAAACTTGTTGAAACGTTTAATCTTTAATTCAAAAGACTTTGTGAGTCTGAGGAGCTGCAATTCAATTTCAGTTTATTTATATAGCGCCTAGGGCTGGGCCATATGGACCAAAGTTAATATCTTGATGTTTTTAAGATAAATGGCGATATACGATATATATATCAATATTTTTTCTTTCCATAAAGTAGTAACAAAAATATATTTCTGAGTCAAAGCTTTGTCCCAAATTGTCACACAGCTTAACAAAGCTGTAACTGTACAAAATAAATGTCTCAAATTTATTTTATTTTTTTCCTGCGTAACAAAATCAAAAACACAGCTGTGCACTAAAAAATTAAACGGAACACACACAGAGCAAACATAATGAAAGGCTGACTTTCGCTTTTAAACGTCTGATTCTAATGAAGCATATTCATTCAACCTTTTGTGCTTTTATGCTGTGTGTACATACCAGAAGAAACACAGCAAACAAATCACCCTAAACTGGATATTTGTCTCTCATGTTTTTTAATGAGAAGACTACAGACCGTGCCACTCTAAACCAGTTCATTTCCTGGAGAAGAACAAACCTACTTTGAAGCAGCCACCATCATTTTTCACACCTTATCAGGAATTTAAAGTGGTTCTCCCACTTTAGCTCAATGTGATTTATCTGCCTAAATAAAGGTCGAATTCAAAATATTGTTTTATATCAATACTGTCTCATTTTATATCGTGTTTTAAATCATCTCGATATTTTTAAAATATCGATACATTGTCCAGCCCTAATTATGCCAAGTGGCAACAGGAGTCGTCTCAGGGCACTGAACAGAAATATTCATATATAAAATAAGTTAACAGAAACATTCATATTTAAAAAATAATAATTTGACTTTATCTGAGGAGCAGACTGCTTTGAGTTTAACTCCATTAAATAAACTTAGAAATAGCAATAAAATATGTTATAAATATATAAATATAGATATCTTATAAATAGTAATAAACTAAATAAATATATAGTACATGTATAATAAATATAAATGTTTTATAAACAGCACCTTCTCAAAGTAGATCAACCAGTTTGTTGGTGACAGACAAAACCAGCTCACATGATCAAGGAGGACCACCAGCCTAACAGTTGAATGTTGGTGCTGATGGTTGTTTGCTATTCACAGAGGGCTGAGTGATACTAGCAATAACAGCATTGTAAGTGGGGGACAGTTGAACCCGGAGGCCTCCACCCCTGTTTAATGATGGACGGTTTCTTTTCACAAAGATGGCCTCCTTTACTCCTCTCTCAAACCATCGTTCCTCTCTATCAAGGATGTGAACATCTTCATCCCTGAAAGAGTGACCTCTGACCTGGAGATGAGTGTAGACCGCAGAGTCCTGACCTGATGATGTTGATCTTCTGTGCTGGGCCATCCTTTTGGCCAGTGGCTGTTTAGTTTCCCCGATATAAGACTGATCACAGCCCTCCTGACACTGAACAGCATACACAATATTACTCTGTTTGTGCCGGGGGACTGGATCTTTGGGATGAACCAGTTTTTGCCGTAATGTATTTTGGGGTTTGAAAGCCTAAACAGGTGCATTTTGTTAGCCTGGTTAAAACCAGACCCTTGTCCTTCACTTCGCTTCGTACTAGGGTCTGGACTTTCTCCATAGAGAACCGATTCTTGCTGGAGGCGTGGCCTCTGCTGAGGAACAAAACCATTGGATCTTAGAAAAATTTTGAACAGGGAAAAGCATTCTGCTCCCTCCCCTCAGAGCCATATATGGCTGCTCCCCCGTGGTCTGTTGAACTTGACATCTGCTCCGCCTCCTGCTGCATTTTCTCTCGCTGCAGCCTGCCGCTGCATATTCTGTGTTTATATGTTAATAAAACGTTCTAAAAAATAAAATAAAACCATGGATCGCTGGTCCAGCACACCAGAAGACCAGAAAATCTGATGGGACTCGGGCAGCAACGTAAAACCCGAGTTTAATTCTCTCGTGACAACCTGAGGCATTTCCTCATCAGCGGAGGGAGAGGAGAAGGAGGAAGGGAGCGATCACTTGACTTTTGGCCAAAAAAAACAAAAGAAAACTCCAGATAAGGGATTAAGAAGGGGAAATTAAAGGTGCTATGTGTAACTTTCTGTAGAGTGCAGAACTTAGAAATATTTTCAACAGGCAAAGCATTCTGATCCCTCCCCCTCAGAGCCATATCATAGCTCTGCTCCCCCTGGCCCTGCTGAAATTCAAATTCAAGCTCTGTTTTTATTGGCTGATTCAAATTCAAGCTCTGTTTTTATTGGCTGGTTACAAACTCTGTTTTTATTGGCTGTTAAGGACGGGTCACTCTGTGTTTTTAGTGTTCTATTTCGTGTAAGCAATCGCCCTTTAAAAGCTTCGCTTTGTTGGGTTTATCCCTCGCGCTTCGCGCCAACATTGAAGACTTGTAGTCCACGCCCACCTGCTGTGGGCCCGCCCTGAGGTCCAGTATAAATTGCCCCTGGACCGTTACTCTGTTCCCATTTTTTCTTCACGCTTGTTCAACAAGAAAGACTCAGCATGTCCATTTTTAGGACCACCTTTAAGTCCTGCCCCACGTGCGTGGCAGGCTACATTTTGTCTTCCGACCCGCACCCCCTGTGCGAGGCTTGCCTGGGAGCTGTCCACGCTCGGCAAGCTATGGTTCCAGAGCCCTCCTGCCCCGCTTGCGGCTTTTTATCTGAGGAGGAGAGGGCGCGCCGGTTCAACCTCTTCAGCCTGGCGGTTGTCGAGTGTCAGCCGAGGGGAGACGTGAGTGTCGAGGAATTCATGGAGGAGCTGAACTCTCTCACGTCTCCCTCGGAGGTGGCTAGCTGTGACGGGGCAGCATCACCTTGCGGTGACGCTGCTCCCGCTTCACCGATATTCTCCGGCGCTGAGAATGCTAGCGGCGGAGCTCCCACCTGTCCACGTGAAGGTGTGGAGCTCCCCAACCCTCCCACCGAAAGAGCGGAACCTGCCGGCGACCGCGGTCCAGCCTGCTTCGGAGGTAGGGACCCGGTTCAGCCCCCACGCTCCACCATCGGCTCCACAACCAGTAGAGCATCCTCGCCAGATGGACGCCCGGCGACTCCACCGGAGACCGCGCCGAGCGCACACACCTCTCTGCTCAGCGCGCTCCCTGAGATCATCAAGATGGCAGCAGAGGTCTGCGGGCTGGAGGTGCCTGTGGCGACCGCCCAGGCAGCTTCACCCCTGCTGGCAGGAAGGTTCGCCACGCAGAGCAGTGGGCACCAGGACACAATTTGGCCGTGCGTCGCTGACGTCTCAGCCCTGCTCCAGAGCGCGGCCAGCGAGCCGCTGAAGCTCAAGGCACCAGTTTCGTCCTACGCCCAGATATCAAAAGTCCTGGGCGTCACGGACCAGTCCTTCCCCACCGTGCCCCCCCTGGAGCCCGCGCTGTCCGCGGTGTTTGGAGTCAAGGCGGCGAAGCATGTGGGCACCCGGATCACCCCTCCGACTACCAGCGACCAGCTCACGAGCAAACTGACAGACAAGATCCATCAGTGCTCGTCACAGGTGGGAGCTGCTTCGAATAATGTCGCCTTGATGGCCATGTACATCTCCCGCCAGACCGAAGATGACAACTTCGGGAAGGCGGCAGACATCATCACGAATTTGTGTGCGGCACTGGCCACGTGCTCTGCGCGCATCTCAGCGTGGGCCACTCTCCTCCAGCGCCAGCTCTGGCTCAAGCTCTCCCCAGCCATCCCAGATGAAGTGAAGCGGCAGCTTCTGGAAGGGCCGGTGTCTGCTGACGGTTTATTTGGGCCACACTTCAAAAATGTGTTCAACCAGCTGCAGTCCTCATCAGAGGCGCTGGAGCAGGTCCAAAAACACGTGACACCCCAGCGACCAGAACCCCGCTCGACTCAGGGGCCAGTCCGGTACCGGGACCAGGCCAAGGCGTTCCGCCAGCAGCAAAAGCGGGCACCCCCTGCAGCCACGTTCGCCGCGCCAGCACCACCAGCAGCGGCCAGGGGCCAACCACCTCACTTCCAGAGGTTCGGACCCCCCCGTGGCAGAGGCAGGCAATCCTCGTGGTTGGGCCAGAACCAGGACACGAGGAAGAGATACTTCAAAAAATGATGGGGCGCCGGAGCTGTGTCGGGTGTTGATGACAGTAAATTGTGTGAGAGCAATAAAATTACTGTCTCAAGGAACAGTGTGTCTTATTCACATGTGAGTTCATCTGTTTCTACTGGCACATCTCCACAAGTAAGTTCTGAGGCTGTTTCAAGCCGGGTTTTTTCAAGCAACCAGAGGGTAAAAATGAGTTTCTGTCGTCAAGGAGTGGGTTGCCATGCAGCGTGCACCTGCGAGCAGCGAACTCTGGGTGAACTCAGCAGCCCCTCCTCACACGAAGGAGAAGGCGCGCTCTGACAAACATCTGAAAACTGAGAGTGTTAAACTGTTTAAACAGAGCGGAGTCACATCTGATGGTTTTCAACCGGTTAAAACTCATGAGCCTGTTTTAACCAGGACTTTTTCACCTCTTCCTGCTGCTCTTCGAGCAGAAACATGCACAGGTTTGTACCGTGACGCGTCAGCTGTCAATCAGCCCTTTCAAGTCCGGCCTCCCATGGACCGTTGCGGAGAAAATCCGCAAGGTGGCGGTAGAGGCCAGGGTATCTTCTTCAATTCAAAGCACACATGCTTCTCCTCTGACAGCTCACAGCGACGTGTGGTTAAACACATGCACGCTGAACGGCTGGTTGAAAAGAACAATCTGCAACGGTTATACTCTACAGTTTGCGGAGACACCTCCAAAATTCAACGGAGTGCTGGAAACGAAACTGTCGTCCCCAGGACAGGGAATAATTCTCCAGTCGGAGCTGGAGGAGTTATTACTGAAAAACGCAATTTCCAGAGTCCCCTCGGGGGAGGAGGAAACCGGGTTTTATTCAAAGTATTTCCTGGTTCAAAAGAAACCAGAGGGTTACAGGCCGATTTTAGATCTGTCTTTTTTCAACAAATATATTGTGGCTCGCCCCTTTCACATGCTGACGATAAGACGTGCTCTGGAGTATGTCAGTCACGGGGAATGGTTCACTTCAATCGACTTGAAGGACGCATACTTCCACGTTCCGGTGATAAACAAACACAGGAAATATCTCAGGTTTGCATTCCAGGGGGCTTGTTACGAGTTCAATCGAGTCCCATTCGGGTATGCGCTCGCGCCTCGCACTTTCAGCAAAATCATCGAGGCGGCGCTTCACCCACTTCGTTCCAGAGGAATGAAGATATTATTTTATATCGACGACATTCTGCTCCTGTCCCGCTCCAGGGCGGAAGCGGAAGCACAAACGTCTGCACTGGTGAATCATCTGTCACAGCTGGGGTTCACAATAAACTGGAAAAAGAGTTCTGTGATTCCTGCTCAGGACAATAACAGCTCTGACTGTCATGAGGCTGTTAGGAACCATGGCGGCAGCTCACACAGTGATCAAGTTGGCTCTGCTGCACATGCGCAGATTGCAACGTTGGTTTATCCGTCTGAAACTCGACCCAGTTCGCCACAAATGGCGTCGGATCACAGTACCACAGTCAGTGAGAGCAGACCTAGTTTTCTGGGGGAATCCCTGCACTCTATTGGAGGGAGTTCCCCTGGGCCGAGTGACGTCACACGAGGCGGTCTTCACGGATGCGTCTCTTTCCGGTTGGGGCGGGACTTATCTGTCTCACTCGGTGGGCGGGACGTGGCCAGCGGACACGTCTCTTCACATAAACGTTTTGGAACTTATGTCAGTTCACAAAGTTCTCAAACACTTTGTCCATCTGCTCAGGGATCAGAACGTGTTAGTTCACACGGACAACAGAGCCACGGCAGCGTACATAAATCGCCAGGGCGGAGTCAGATCGCTCCAGCTGCTGGACGCAGCCAGAGAGCTGCTCTGTTGGGCTCGCGTTCACCTAAAATCGTTGAAAGCAGCTTACATCCCAGGCTTGCAAAACAAAGGAGCAGATATTATGTCCCGCGGGGGACCGCTAGACAGAAATTGGGCTCTGCATCCCGAAATAATATCTCAGATTTGGAGCAGATTCGGCAGAGCGGAAGTGGACCTGATGGCGTCTCGCGAGAGCGCTCAGTGTCCCCTGTTCTTCTCCTTAAGTCCCCTGGACGCTCCCCCACTGGGAGTGGACGCCTTTGCCCACAGACCGTGGCCAAAAACTCTGATTTATGCTTTTCCTCCAACCTCACTGTTGCCAGCGGTCCTGGAGAGAGTGAGGGAGGAAAAGTTGTCAATGATCCTGATCGCTCCAGAGCGCCTGAACGCACCATGGTTTCCGGTGCTGCAACAGCTGACGGTGAGATCATGGAGGCTTCCCATGAGAGACGACGCTCTCCTACAGGCAGGAGGAGCAATAAAGAGTTTCCCTGTGGTAGGTCAACATCTACTGGCTTGGTTACTGAACGTAAACGCTTAGAAAACCTTGGGTTTTCTGAAGACGTTATAAAAACTATACAAGGATCACGTGCTCATTCCACTACGACTGTTTATGCTTCAAAATGGTCTGCTTTTCAGAAATGGTGCCTAGATAGAAGTGTGGATCCTTCTTCATGCTCTCTAAGCTCCATCTTGTCCTTCCTACAGCTGCTGCTAGACAGGAATCTGGCTTTTAGTACGATAAAAATCTATGCGGCTGCTATATCATCTTGTCATGAAGGTTTTAATGACAGGACAGTGTTTAGTCATCTCATGATGAAACGTTTTCTGAGGGGTGCACGTCGTTTGAGGCCAGTCTCTCGTTCACTGGCCCCTCAGTGGGACTTAATTACTGTACTAAGTGCATTAATTAAGGAACCTTTTGAACCAATTGACAAAATTTCTCTGAAATTTTTGTCTTTTAAAACAGCGCTACTGCTGGCGTTAACATCAGCAAAGAGAGTAAGTGATATGGCAGGCCTGTCGGTCTCTCCTTCCCTTTTAAAGATCCAAGGGGATGGAAGCTCAGCAGAGCTTCGGCCGAATCCTGCTTTCATCCCTAAGATCATAACAACGGCTTTTAGGTCCCGTATCGTCACTCTTGACGGGTTCTATCTCCCTCCTCATGGTAATGAAGAGGAGAAACGGCTGCATCTGCTCTGCCCAGTCAGAGCACTTAAATGTTATGTAGCTCGCACAGCAGAGGTGCGTAAATCTGAAAGATTGTTTGTACATTTCAGGAAACAATCTCAGGGTCAACCTTTGACCTCTCAGAGGCTGTCACACTGGTTGTGTGAGGCCATCTCACAGGCCTATACCTCCTCTGGCCTTCAGCCTCCTGATGGTATTAAAGGTCACTCCACCAGAGCGATGGCGGCTTCAGCAGCCCTTAACAAGGGCCTTTCTGTACAGGATATCTGTTCTGCCGCATCGTGGTCGTCACCTACACCTTTTGTTCGTTTCTATTTACAGGATGTATCCAGTTCCTCTCTGACACATCCTGTTCTTAGGACCATGGCGGAGTGATTGTTCTTTTTCAAACATCAATAAATATTGATGAATTGACACAGTTTGCCTCTGTCTTTATTGAAGGGTATTGTTTTTGGTCAAAACTTCCTTCAATCAGGTTAAACTTGATTATATCCTGGTCTGTTCTGAATAAATCTAATTCAGCCAGTCGAGGTCTTAAGGTTGCTCACCTGTTATTATGCACCTTGGTGCATCATTGCTGTTGAGGTGTTGACGGGTGTCAAGGTATGTTGGTTCTATCAGACCCAGTGAGGCATGGACTACATCTTGCTCCGCCTTAACCCAACAAAGCGAAGCTTTTAAAGGGCGATTGCTTACACGAAATAGAACGTTGGTTACGTACTGTAACCTTAGATTCTATGAGTGTAAGCTGAGCCCTTTAAAACGGGGGCCTCCCTGGTTCTTATATGACAGAAGAAAAAAGTATTGTCTTGGGAACAGAGTAACGGTCCAGGGGCAATTTATACTGGACCTCAGGGCGGGCCCACAGCAGGTGGGCGTGGACTACAAGTCTTCAATGTTGGCGCGAAGCGCGAGGGATAAACCCAACAAAGCGAAGCTTTTAAAGGGCTCAGCTTACACTCATAGAATCTAAGGTTACAGTACGTAACCAACGTTTTTATAAATGCTGATAGAGAAGCAAGGGGACTATAGTTTTTTTCAGAGATTACTTTGTCTAACATCAGTCTGTCAGTAGATAGTGACAGAGTGAAGAAATATGTTAAAAATATATTGTTAGAAAAGTTACAGACTGCACTACAAAGTTACATAGTGCAGCTTTAATACATTTGTGTCACATATAAAACAGTCCTGCATCGCTTTGAATGAGAACATGCGAATGCTCGCTGGCTGCACGCTGGGACAGGTGGGGGCGTGGGTTAGGGGCCAAAAACTCCGCCCCTTCTGTTCTCTGATTGGTCCGGTCAAAAATCAGCTGGAGAAATCATTGTCTATGGGAGAAGTCCCAGACTGAGCAGTGAAGGGAAATGAGAATTGAGCGGAGCTGTGCAGGAAAGCGAGGGCCAGGCTAGTACAGGGCCTGAGATAGAAAAAAACGATCTTTTATTAGCATAGCTTCAGTTAGCTTCTGGCTTTATTTCTGTTTACGTTATAAATAGCTTCGAAATCACTCGGTGTGTATTTTTTCTGCTTACAGAGTGTAATTATATGAGCTTTAATGTACTAGCTGTTGGCCTGGATGAAGCATTTGAGATAAAATTCGATTTTTTATTCGTGTTTTGAGAGACGGACTCCTCTGTTAGCATTTGTTTTATTTCTGTTTATGTTATAAATAGCTTCGAAACCACTCGGTGTATATTTTTTCTGCTTACAGAGTGTAATTATATGAGCTTTAATGTACTAGCTGTTGGCCTGGATGAAGCATTTGAGATCAAATTTGATTTTTTATTCGTGTTTTGAGAGACGGACTCTCCTGTGGCAGACATTAGCAGCAGAGCTAAACACTCGGTCCATATTGCCGGGTTGTCTCAGCGGTGACGCGTCACGCCAGCGGTGGATGACGCATTACGTCGGCGGTGACGTAGGTGCGACCTATACACCGGCGCGACCTATTTCAGGATTTTTTCCAAATTTTTGGCAATAATTGGACAATGCGACCTATACACAGGTGCGACCTATACAAATGGAAAATACGGTACTTTTTTTTGTCACATCCACTTTCTAGAGCGGCTGCCACCGTCCACTTCAGAGCAACTCCATCAGTGTTTTTGTATTTTAAAAAAATCACTTCTTTGGACATATACTAAGCAAATGCTTTATATGCCTAAATTCTAGGCAATTTTTTTGTCATTTTCTAGAATTTGACAGATCCTTTTAAAGAAAATCCTACAAAACTTTTTTTGCCATTGTTGGGCACCGTTAGTGACAAACAGTTGAAAAAGGGTGCAAATCAAATTATAATAAAAGGTTGAAAGCAGAAAATGTGTTTTTTTTTTTTTTTAAATTAGTCTCCATGCATTTTTTATACATACAACTGAAAAAATATGAATTTTATGTGACTCAGAATTTATTGAACATGGACATAGTTTTCTGTAGAGCCTGAATTCACACAATAATTAACAAAACTGATCTTGAGCAAAGTGCAACAGGTCAAGCTACATTTTTCTAAGTGGGTACAATAAGTCATACGTTACCAAAGTTGGGGTCAGGACACCATTTGGGGTCAAGTGTGGGGTCTTAAAAGATCTACAGATGCCAAATCACTTTTAAAATGGCTGCAAATAGTATATTTAGCCTTTACTGTGACAGAAAATAAAAATAAAGCTCATAAACGCGTAAAAAAACACAATACTGTACAATGTTTGACAAAGCTCTGTTGAAGGCATTAGCAGCAGTGTTTGTGCACATTAGCATTAAAGGTGCTATGTGTAACTTTTTGTTGTGCGCAGGACTTAGAAATATTTTCAGCAGGGAAAAGCATTCTGCTCCCTCCCCCTCAGAGCCATATATGGCTCTGTTCCCAGTGCGCTGCTGAACTTGAGATCTGCTCCGCCTCCTGCTGCAGTCTCTCGGAGCCGCTGCGATATTCTGTGTTTATATGTTAATAAAACGTTCTAAAAAAATAAAATAAAACCATGGAGCTCTGGTCTACACCAGAACACCATAAAATCTGCAGGGACAAGCGCAGGCACGTAAAACCCGAGTTTAATTCTCTCGTGACAACTTCAGACATTTCCTCATTCATTGCAGTCAGCGGAGGGAGCGGTGCAGAGCGGAGGAGGAAGCATCATTTGACTTTAAAAAAAACTAAAACTAAAAGAAAAGTCCCGATCAGTGATGAAGAAGGGCAATTTCATACATTTGTGTCACATACAAAACAGTCCTGCATCGCTTTGCAATCCTTTGAACGATAACGTGCGCGGCGCTGGGGCTGGGACAGGTGGGGGCGTGGGTTGGGGCGTGACAAGCTCTGTTGAGGACAACTGGAACACAGCTTTATTGGCTGGTTAAGGATGGGTCACTCTGTGTTTTTAGTGTTTTTATAAATGCTGATAGAGAAGCAAGGGGACTATAGTTTTTTTCAGAGCAGGTAGTCCCCGACTTACGAGCGCTCTTACATACGAGGTCCCGGACTTACGAGCTGGCGAAAGAGAAGTAAATTTGTAAAAAATACAGCACTTTTTTGTGTTTTTAGATGAAAGTGTGTTAGCTAACCGTTTGGAAACACGTTTCCGACCATGTTTATGAACTAATATGAACGTTTTTGATGAAAAACGAGTGTTTGTAGTAGCGCTAGCATAAATGTTCCAACTTACGAGCGAAAATCCGGACTTACGAGAACACGTGCTTCGTGTTCCAACTTACGAATTTTCGTGTTACGAGCAACTCGCAGGAACGGAACTCGCTCGTAAGTCGGGGACTACCTGTACTTTGTCTAACATCAGTCTTTCTGATAGTGACAGAGTGAAGAAATATGTTAAAAATATATTGTTAGAAAATTTACAGACTGCATTACAAAGTTACATAGTGCAGCTTTAAAGTCTGTGCAACTTTTTGTGGGTTGAAATGAGAAAAGTTTGTGAACCATTGCAATAAGTAAAGACAGTGTTCCTGTGGGAACAGAACAAGTAACTGAATCTAACCCGTTTACAACAGAGAGAGAGGAACCTGCTGCTAAACCAGAAAACAACGACACGCCAATCCCCAACGTGGAGATGGAAGGTAAGATCTGGTTTATTTCTGACTTTACTTGTTCTCATCTGGTTTTAAATGATTCACTCACTAGGCGTGTTTCCATCAAGGTTTCTAGGTGCGCATTATGAAGCATCGCATCAGAAAAGCTAAATGGAAACGGCATAATTCGAGTTAACTTCCTCTAAGTCGCTCTAAAGTTTATACGCTCGCTTGAGGTAGTTTTTGGGGAGTCGATTCAGAGCTGAGTCGGCTAAACGACAGATGGAAACAGATTAGCCGACTCAGTTCTGCCGCAGCGAACATTCACGTCACGTGACTGATCAGCTGTTTCCGCTCCGGACAACATGTAACATCGCTAAAACTAGTTGGCATGACAGAATAAATACAACTTGCCCGATAGCAACACATACCTGAAATATTCTCTCCATTTTGCCGAGATGTCTGTTTTCAAACGCTACTTCCTGTTTACTGTGGAAGTGCGTAACGCTGACGTCTGACGTATGGCGCTGACGTGTGACGTAATGACGCTGACGTCTGACGTAGAGACGCTTTGCGTGGCATTGCAGATGCGCTTCAAGCCAGTTAATGGAAACACTTCTGATCCTCATAATTTTAATTTACATTTTAGCGAAATTTTCTAAAATTCGCTCAAAAATCGAATTTAAATTGGATGGAAACACAGCTAATTTCTATCAAAACGTTTTGGTCTAATTTGGTTCATGGTACTTGTGTATTCAGTCAATCAGAATATCCATCTCACTGTGAGTGAATGCAATGGTAGCCTGTTGTCTTTAAACATTTGATTAAGCAACCGGCCCAGTAGGTTTTTTTGTTTGTTTTCAAAGATAAACACTAGATTTTAACTGAAATCCATTATTATCTGTTTCATTATCCCTGTGATATTAGTCACTTTGTTCAAGAAACAAAAAGCGCTACAGAGACCCCGATGTGGGCAAAAACTCCTCAGGGAGCCATGTTGGAGATGCTGAAAACTATCAAGGTAGAGCAATGTCACGTAAATGTTACCACAGCCATGCTGAAAGAGACTTTTCTTTTCTTGGTCATTCATTTTGTGATAAAAGATCATTATGTTGGTCACGTAAATGCATTTATCCTCAGTTAAAACCATCTGAAACATCAAAGTCCTGTGGTTTGAATCACGACAGCTGCCTGTTCGTTCAGAAAACCCTGCAACTCAAACTTCTTGTAAGAAGTTGGTCTTCTGTGCAGAATCTTTCTGCATAACAGCAGCACTAGTAATGATTGGGGTCAATGCACCAAGTTTGGGGGGCGGAGGTGGAAGGTGGGGGTATGGTAGTCTTCCTAAAGGTATTCAAAAATGGGAAATATACAATGTCTTAACTCAGGTTGAAATCATACATGTGTTGATCCACTTATGATAAGAAACCATATCTTGTTTGGCCAAGACCTAAAGAGTCAATTTTTTGGTAACTTACATAAACTAACACCTATAACTGTCTACTTGTGCTTAACTTTATGTCCAGCCATCATTTCTTGTGAGTCATGTGTCAGCTGATCCCCTGAATCTGACCCAGTGGATCAAGTCACAACTTCCTGTTTTTAACCAATGTCCTATAGATTATGTAGTTCAGGATTTGGCCACAGATTGTCACTCTGTCATTAACCTCAACAATGTGTATTAAAGTCGTTGAAGGCAGTTTTGTTTTCTTGGAATATTTCCAGACCTCTCAGCATACAGTCGTTCAAGTCTTCTGAGAAGAAAGTATTTGATCCCTTCTGTTTGTGGAGACTTCATTTATTTGTCCTTTGAGGTAGTGATTGGAACAAACTGGCTCAAAACTCAATGTCAGAGCAGAGAGGTCAGCGTTTTTAGGAGAAGCATTTAGTCTCTCTTAGCAACATTTGACATAATCTGGACTAAAAGGAGCATATTTTCAGTCATCTGTCTTTTAGCTGGAAGCTTAGAAGTTTGTCTTTATTTATTCACACTCCAAAAAGCCATCTATTACATGCAGACATCTTTCTCAGCAGCCTGTTTCTGACCACACATCTGTCTTTTATTTACCCCCCTTTTTTTTGTAGCGTCTCAGTTAATAAGTGTATTCTCCAGAGAATTTAAGGTTTGAATTTTAAACCCCCCAGCTGCCCATCTCCCACCACTCCACTAATACAAAGGTCTCAGTTACTTTCTCACCGCTGTTTCACTTTCTCTCTTTCTCTTTGACTGACATTCAATTAATTTGGAGTGAGAGTGAGCGCTCCTGATAAATCTCAGATAGCCTTCTCCATCCTCTGTGAAAAGCCAGTGGAATATATCCAACCCACACTACAGAATTTTCTCCTCTGAAAGCATCACTCCAGCCTGTTGGCCGTCTTGGCTGGGCCTGCCACTATCTGTCACTGTCTTGCATACCATGAGCTGTGTCCTGTGTGGCAGGCCTGTCAGGCAGTAAACAGTGGTGTCAGTCCTGATTGCAGGCAGATTGCATTTTGTATACAAAAGCAGGGCCCTGGACAGCCTGCAACCTAAACTGTTTCAGATATTAAATCTCACGCGGCCAAATAGACACCGCCTAGCCGCGCGTAACCAACTATCCACAGGGCAAGACCAAATGATTCCAGAGCCAATAGCTTTTATTAAAAATAATAACTGTAATCAGGCTGCCGACTCATAGCAATAGAGGCTAAATCTGCCTCATTGTATGGAGTAATAAAATGCCTCACAACGACGGGAGGAATGAATAAATCAAGCAGAATATGACGTTGCTGCTCACATTCACTCATTAAAGCCTACATGTGTGTGTTGGGAACTTCTTCAGTTTTACTTTTTGCTGTACTGTTTTAGTAGAAGACTGCTGGTTAGTGTTGGAGAAAATTATTCTCGCTGTATCTTACTCAAAAGGAGCCACACTCGACAGCAGAAGATTTTTAATATCAACTTGCAAGGTCAGATTTTCAGGACAGGTTACAAAGATGTACAGGAAGTACACACAAAGACCAGTCATGAGAATCTGCGATGAGCCGTGTGTGAAGCTTGTTTTTATACTCTCATCAGTTCACAGACCCAGAGGTGTCCTTGGAGCGACAGCTGCACGCCTGCAGCCTCACCCAGCTCCTCATCCTCTGCTAACCCAAACATATGGTTCACGGGCAGAGTTAACATTCTCAGGCATAGTAGTTAAAACATCCATAAACTTTGACCAAAAAATCCCAAACAGTTAGTAGTCCGTCTTCAGTAACAGTTCATATATCTGTTGCAAATCAAAACAAGGAATTAACCGAGGTTCATTTGAAAGTCTGGATTTACGCCATGTTGCGTCCACATTAGTTTACCTGCCTTGTTGCAGTCAACGCTGTTAGAAAAATTAACTGATGACATTTTGAAGATTTGAGGGGTGTTTTTTTTTTTTAAGACAACAGAAATCTGCTTTGGAACTGATTTTACTCTAAACAACTATTATTAGGAATGTTTTCTGTGATTTTTGACTGAAAAGACTTTAAAATATATACATTCAAAAGATTATTGCATAAGCCACTACTGTATTTTGATGAGCCAGATTTTTGTGTCTGGTGCACTTTATTTATTTAGCACCTATAGCATTTTTTTTTTGCAGTAGCTCGGTGGTCAGTGCAGCGCTGTTGTAATAAGAGGCAGCAGGTTTGAGCCCAGGTTGTGTCAGGAAGTCTAAACACTGACAGTGCATCATAAAATCAAGGGGAGTTCATTCAAAAATATAATAAATATCATAACAATAATAAAAATAAAATGTGTTTCATTAGATTTGGGAAATTTTGATCATTGGATACAATATCCTCCCTAAGAGTTGTAAAATCTGGTAAGTATTTTTGTATATGTAACAAATATTGACGTTAGGAGAGAAAAAAAATACAATTTCAAGAGTTTGATGACATTTGAAATTAAAGCCAATCTGCAGCTGACAAGTTTTGAGCAACAGACATTATTATAGGCAGCAAAACCATTTGCAGTTAATTTAAAATAGATTTATTGTAGCATTTATGTAAATTTTATCCGGACGATACATTTTAGGTGCAGAGCATCAAGTATATGCATATAAATTCTGTTAAAATTAAGTTATCTAAATCTATTGCAGTACTGCATAAACTAAAGGATTTGTTGAATGATAAAGCTCTTTATTTGCTGTATAATACAATCTTTGTGCCACATTTAATTTATTGTCTGGAGTTTGGTAAATGGTAAATGGAGCTTATTTATATAGTGCTTTCCAGCCCCCTGTGAGGAGCCCCAAAGCGCTTTACAATACCAGCCATCCACCCATTCATTCAGACATTCATACACCGGTAGTGGTAGCCTGCCTTGCAAGGCGCCATCCAGACCTACCAGGAGCAACTTGGGGTTATGTGTCTTGCCCAGGGACACAACGACACATGGTGGGCGGATGCGGGATTCGAACCTCCAACCTTCCGATCAGGGGTCGACTGCCATTACCACTACACCACGGCCGCCCCAGTTTGGGGAAAAGCATGCAAAACTATAACAAAATCCATTTTTATTTTACAGAAAAGAGCGGTGAGAATTATTTCTAGAAAGCCTTATTGTCATCCATCAAATATATTATTTAAACAACTTAAAGTACTGAAGTTTTATGATTTGGTGGACTATAATATTTTGTTAGGAATGTATAGGGCTCATAAGAATATACTACCCTCAAATGTATTTCGTTAAGAAAGAAAGCTGCTACAGTCGGAACTGAAATTTTTCAAAGCCAAAGTACAGGACTAGTTTGAAGGGACGGTTTATTTCAATACAGGGAGTGGAATTGTGGAATGGTTTGGGAAATTATGTTAAAGATGTAAACTCTGTGATTACGTTTGAAAAATAATCAAATCTAAATTGTTAGCAAAATACTAAAACTTTTAGTTAAGTGTTTAATGTTCTAGATATTTGTTGATTGTGAAAAGTTACTCTTTTGCTCTGTTATTTAAGATTATTGTTTAAATTGATTGTTTGAACTTGTTTTGTTTTTGAAAAAAGGGGCAGATAAAATAAGATGTATTCTTCTTTCTGCCACCTTTCGTTTTGTGTCTTCTTTCACAAATTTATGATATGTTTTTTTTCTTTATCTTTTGGGTTTTAATGTAAAATGAATAAATAAATAAAAAAGTATACTCAATAACGTATTACCAGTTGAGCTTCTTAATTTAACATCCATCCATCCATCTTCTTCCGCTTATCCGGGGTCGGGTCGCGGGGGTAGCAGCCTAAGTAGGGAGGCCCAGACTTCCCTCTCCCCAGCCACTTGGAGCAGCTCCTCCGGGGGAATCCCAAGGCGTTCCCAGGCCAGCCGAGAAACATAGTCCCTCCAGCGCGTCCTGGGTCTTCCTCTGGGTCTCCTCCCGGTGGGACATGCCCGGAACACCTCACCAGGGAGGCGTCCAGGAGGCATCCTAACCAGATGCCCGAGCCACCTCAACTGGCTCCTCTCGATGTGGAGAAGCAGCGGCTCTACTCCGAGTCCCTCCCGGATGACTGAGCTTCTCACCCTATCTCTAAGGGAGAGTCCAGCCACCCTGCGGAGAAAACTCATTTCAGCCGCTTGTATCCGAGATCTTGTTCTTTCGGTCATAACCCAAAGCTCATGACCATAGATGAGGGTGGGAACGTAGATCGATCGGTAAATTGAGAGCTTTGCCTTTTGACTCAGCTCTCTCTTCACCACGACAGACCGGTACAGCGCCCGCTTCACTGCGGACGCTGCACCTATCCGCCTATCGATCTCACGCTCCAGTTTTCCCTCATTCGTGAACAAGATCCCGAGATACTTAAACTCCTCCACTTGGGGCAGGACCTCCTCCCCGACCCGGAGAGGGCATGCTACCCTTTTCCGGCTCAAGACCATGGCCTCGGATTTGGAGGAACTGATCCTCATCCCGGCCGCATCACACTCGGCTGCAAACCGCTCCAGTGAAAGTTGTAAATCACGAACTGATGAAGCCAGTAGGACCACATCATCTGCAAAAAACAGAGAAGCGATTCTAAGGTCACCAAAACGGATCCTCTCAACACCTTGGCTGCGCCTAGAAATTCTGTCCATAAAAGTTATGAACAGAATCGGTGACAAAGGGCAACCTTGGCGGAGTCCAACTCTCACCGGAAACGAGCCTGACTTACTGCCGGCAATGCGGACCAAGCTCTGACACCGGTCGTACAGGGACCTAACAGCCCTTATCAAAGGGCCTGGTACCCCATACTCCCGGAGTACCCCCCACAGAACCCCCCGAGGGACGCGGTCGAATGCCTTCTCCAAGTCCACAAAGCACATGTAAACTGGTTGGGCAAACTCCCACGCACCCTCCAGGACCCTGCTGAGGGTGTAGAGCTGGTCCAGTGTTCCACGACCAGGACGAAAACCACACTGCTCCTCCTGAATCCGAGGTTCGACTATCCGACGGACCCTCCTCTCCAGAACCCCTGAATAGACCTTACCAGGGAGGCTTAAGAGTGTGATCCCCCTATAGTTGGAACACACCCTACGGTCCCCCTTTTTAAATAGGGGAACCACCACCCCAGTCTGCCAATCCAAGGGAACTGCCCCCGATGTCCACGCGATATTGCAGAGTCGCGTAAGCCAACACAACCCTACAACATCCAGAGCCCTAAGGAACTCCGGGCGAATCTCATCCACCCCCGGAGCCTTGCCACCGCGGAGCTTTTTAACCACCTCGGCGACCTCAGCACCAGAGATCGGAGAACCCGACCCAAAGTCCCCAGGCTCTGCTTCCTCAGTGGAAGACGTGCCAGTAGGATTGAGGAGGTCTTCGAAGTATTCCGCCCACCGACTCACAACATCCCGAGTTGAGGTCAGCAGCACGCCACCTCCACCATAAATGGTGTTGGTCTCGTACCTCTTTCCCCCCCTGAGACGCCGGATGGTGGACCAGAATCGCCTCGAAGCCGTACGGAAGTCATTCTCCATGGCCTCTCCGAACTCCTCCCACGCCCGAGTTTTTGCCTCAGCAACCACCCGAGCCGCATGCCGCTTGGACTGCCGGTACCTATCAGCTGCTTCCGGGGTCCCACAAGCCAAAAAGGCCCAATAGGACTCCTTCTTCAGCCTGACAGCATCCCTCACTGCCGGTGTCCACCACCGGGTTCGAGGGTTGCCACCACGACAGGCACCAACAACCTTGCGGCCACAGCTCCGATAAGCTGCCTCGACAATAGAGGCGCGGAACACGGCCCACTCGGACTCCATGTCATTTAATTTAACAAATAAATGATAAATCACTAAAGGTTGCAGTAAGTCCATGCAGACAGAGGCTGTTAGACACTTTAGGATCCGTGTCTAGATGGGCTTTGGTTGTAAAAGAAAAACTGTTTGGATATTTGGACAAATACAAGGCTCTTGTTGTGAGCCGTTGTGTTCTCTAATTAGTTTGAAGATAATTGCTCAGTTGTGTACATCGTCTCGTAGATCCTCCGAGCAGGTTGAACTTTGCACCTGTAGTTGGTTGTGGATGCGTGTACTTTGTGATAACCAGCTTCTCTCCAACCTTATTAAAACAGGAGGCTTCACTGATTGTTCTCACACTGAACACAGTAGTAATTGCACGTTGGAGGGGGCGCTATACAGCCACGCTCCAAGAAAGCATTCTTATATTGCATCTGCAAGGTTTTATCA
Source organism: Garcialebias charrua (assembly GCA_038048925.1). Classification (NCBI taxonomy): domain Eukaryota; kingdom Metazoa; phylum Chordata; class Actinopteri; order Cyprinodontiformes; family Rivulidae; genus Garcialebias; species Garcialebias charrua. The sequence continues at coordinate 19,799 of JBBPBX010004013.1, forward strand.
ACAGTCGTCACCCTGCTTTTCTCACCCAGCTCAGTGTTTCACCTTTGGAAGTGTGCATCACAGCTAAACGCCTCAGTCCCGCCTCAGTCGCACTAAATAATACAAAGCTAAATAAGACACCTTTGTGTTTTGTTCATTTTAACTGTTATTTTCAATTTAACGTGTTAATGTAATAATCTGTTTGTTCTGCACACACTCCCTCATATAAAGAAAATACCAAAGGTGATGTAGAGGTCATCTGCAATTGTTTCATCAGCTCATATTGTCAAACCACGCCGCGTCTGTTGTTTACCTCATAAGTTTGTTTTTACCACTTACCGGTAATGTAGAATCCAGCCAGTACATCTCAAATATATCCGTGGGCTTTTCTTTTGAACATTTCTGAAATAAGATAAGTTCAAAGTAAAAATAAATTAAAAAAGAAAGAGGGATGTTTTATATTTTTAATTATCCTCCACTATTACAATCACGTGGTTATCATCCAGAATGAGCAATGAGATTCTAAGCTTGATAGCTGGAATATTATAAGTTGATTTAAAATCCAGGCAGCCTATATGTATGAATATTCATAACCTGATTTCAAATGAAAACGAGGCTTACATTGTTATTGTTGTTGGAATATCTGCTCTGCAAGCCTCGTTTCTGAGACTTGCAAGAGTGGGCAGCCTGCTTCAGTGAGCTCAATGCAACACCCATAAATTAAAATGAGACCGCCTAAAGCTAGGAATAAATAAATCTCAGTTGTGAGCAGATATTGTTTTTCCTTCATGCAGTGTGATTCTCTCAAAGGAATCAATAGCTTTTGTCTTAGTTTCAGAGAGAAGATTTAATAGCTGCACCGATTCAATGGCGTAGAAGGAGCTCATCTTTCTTTCAGATCAGATATTTAGCCAGTTTCACCCACAAATCATTGGCATTGTTCACGATGCGTGCTTTTTGATATTATATTACACTGATGGTCAGTTTATTGTCCAAACGGTCATTTTTAAAGGGGCTAAAAGAGAGTTGTTGCAAGAATTTTTTACCTCATGTCTCATCTTTGAGATGTAAGCTCCTCTTTTGATAAAACTTAGGTTTACGAGATGAAATCAGACCTTTGACTGTGGAACAATGCAGCACACGTTACTGTAGACAGATGGACAAGTCCACTTTAAAATTTTCACATCAGTGTAGCCAAAGGAATTCAGTACTATTTAATTTAAAATCAACTGTATAGACAAAACCTTTTAGAAGAAAATGTAAAAATAACTTGATATGGAAAATGCAGCCAAATAGATATTATCCAACCTTAAAAGAAAATCAATTGATTCAAAATCCCTTTAATGTGTAGTTTATTAAACAATATTGATATTTCTTCCCTTTAATTTCCCATTATCATTAATTTCAGGGTGAAAAAGCATTTTATTGAAGGAGAGACAAGCCCAGCAGGTCATAACAATCTCAGTCTCAAAAGAGCAGAGACAAAACACCACTGCACAAGAAGACATCCCTGTGGTCCTCACATCTTTTCTATTTTCCCCACTCATTGTAGTGGTACAACATATTTTACTGAAATGTTTTTATTTCCATTTCCAAAATTTTGCCTCCTCTCTCGTGGCCAGAGTGTGTTGCACATTCAGTATTGATTTGACTATTTTATTTAACAATGTGACTTTTGCTGCTCAAAGCTCGCTGTGTGTGAAGCTCTGAGCAGAAAGCTCAGCTGCATCCACAAGTGCCATATGGTGCACTCCCATGTGCACAAATGCATCAACGCTCTACACTCCAATATGCACAAACAACTAGGGATGCACCGATCCACTTTCTTCATTTCCGATACCAATACTGATATCTGAGGTTTGGTATGGTTCAATACCGATCCGATACTGATCCAAAGCAGAAAAAACAGTGCTGAATTAACTTAAAGCGTTTATTTTTATTTTTATTATTATTATTATTATTTTTTTACACAGACATAAATGTACTGAATTAAACATTTATTGAAAACTACACCAGTACAGCACACACCAGTAGCTTCACAAGCTTGGTCAAACATGTAAAAACAACACAACTTTCAAACAAACCTTTCAAATGGTTCAGGAATTCTAAATATAATGTAAAATACTGTAAGTAATAAAGGAGCTGTAACAAGAGAAAAACACAACAGCGTCCACTAGCTCGGTTGACAGCTAGCGTCCACTAGCTCGGTTGACAGCTAATTAAAGCAATCAGCTCCTAACCTTATGGATCGGTCACATTGTCACGATACCCAATCAAGAATTTTGTTACGATATCTGTACCAATTCTAATAACGGATCGTTGCATCTCTACAAAAAAAGTCTAACACGGTTGAGTCAGGTCCTCTGGACAAATTCTTATTTCTAACACGAAACTGACTCAGCCTTGTTAAATTCATCTACCTGGATTATTGAGCATGCACCAGAACAAAATAAAAGGCTTCACAACAACAGAACAATGATGTCAGTTCAATAACCTTCTTGGGAATTGGTTCCATTCTTGTTGTTCTGTGATATAATATAGATTTTTAACAAATTTAACTTCCTCCGAGGATTGCTTTGATTGTAATAAAACAGTAAGCCAACACAAACGGCTGTTCTTCAGCAGTTTGAAGGTGCCTGCTAAACTCTTACAGCACAGTCTGTTTGGTGGCATTTAGACCAGCAAGTAGTTTATTTGTAATCCTTTGCAAATCAAATGAGATTTCCCCCTCCTTTTTTTCCCCCAGCATGAATAATTATTCCCTAGAAATCATTGACATGTTTTGTCCAGAATTTGTTATTGCTAAAAGGCACTTTGCATTTATGGTCCCCGTCTGCTGCAGCAAAAGGATTTCAAGCTTTACTTAATTGGTTGTTTTGTGGCCTTGTGTCGTGGCGTTTTGTGAGCGATGGGACACCAGTGATGTAAATCTAATTCTGAAGGGAGTCACACACTTTTCCGTAGCGAGTTGTCAGCACACAATTAACTTTTGGCATGAAACTTCATCCTGTAACCACTTTGTGGCTCTTGAGGGGGCCGCCTGCCACTGACTGAGGGTGTCTGGGTGGGCTCTTTGATACTGACTGGGAAAGTTGAGTGATCGTAGCTACACCAGTCCTGCTCCGACAACAACCGTATCATTACAGCTATTAAAGCAGCTTTTATCACAGAGTTTCATTTGACCTTTCACCTTTGTCCTAAACTTATTTTTTTTGTTTTAATAATTTAAGATCACATAGTAATAAACTAATTGCATCTCCTCTTTATTTTAGCTTACATAAATTAGATTTTTTTGTGTGTGTGTGTGTTTGAGTTGAGTTTAAATTGTGTGAATGGATGTAATGAGATTAAATTAAAAGGAATCAGTTTAGTACATTTAAATCCTGCAGTATAAAACAAAAAATATATATTTTATAAATTAGACAATGCATAATATATGAGCATCTTGTTACCATATCAGAAGAAGTTCCAGTGTACAATAAAAATTTCCATGTAGAGTGCTCCCCCTGAAGTTAAATATTTTGAGAGCCATCTTTATCAGCGATTACAGTAGATTTTACCCTTGCTTGTTTACAGCCATCTTTAAATCGTACCAAAGAACTTTGACATGCAAAAACAGGAACAAACTCTTGGGGGTTGTCAGGATGTGCAGCAAAACATAGCCGTACAGAACCTCATTGACCTACTACACAAGGCGAGGTCAGTGAGCAAGGCCAGGCTGATTCTGGCAGATCCTGATCACCTACTCCATGGTGAGCTCAGGTTGCTTCCACCTGAATGCAGGTATCTGCTGCCGACATGTAGAACGAACAGACGGAAAAACTCATTCATCCCTGTAGAGATCAGGCTTCTCAAAAAATGAAGATTTCTGTTATTTTAATGTCTCAATGTCTTGTCTAGTATGGAAGTTTTTTGTACCTACAGACTGTGAAACAAATTGCCCCTTGGGGATAAGCTTTTTGAACTTGAAAGGTTCTCAGTCAGATTAAGGTCTGGACTTTGATTGGTTTTCCTTAAACCATCGAAGTGTTGCTTAAGCTGAGCGTTTTTACGGTCACTGTCCTGCTGGAAGTTGAATCGCCGTCCCAGTCTTTAATTTTTTGACGGCAATACTCAACACTTTGCTCCATCCAGCTTTCCTTCAACTCAGACCAGTTTCTTAGTCCCCAGTCCCCACTGATGGAAAAACAGCATGAAAACAAGAAAAATGTGTTTACATGATAAGTTTTTTTTTTAATATTACTTGAACCTTGTTTTCTTCCATTTAACTTCATTAATCTGAAGGTTTTTGTTCGTTTGTTTTCCCAGCTTCAAAACTGCAAAAAGAAACTTTGTTTACTCCGTTTTGACAACGCTGACATCAAATTTGTCTCATTGCGACTTTGACAGCACAACAAAATAAGGTTATAAATATTAACACATGCCTCATTTATGCTGCAAATTAAGAAAATGCAACCAAATGAAGTAAAATAAAACCTGCAACATCAATTTTGGGGAGAGATGAATATGGATGAGGTAGACTTGTTACTATGGTGACAACTGAATCTACTGACTGATGGAGATGTTGAGTGAAAATGTAGGTTGTTTTCTTTGGATGCTCATTTGTTTGTTAGTCTTACAATTCATGTATTATTACAGACGGCATCCTTCATCTCCATTTCGTAATGTCTTTCTTTTGATGAGAGACACAGGGCGCTGGTCACTTAGCGACCAAGTCTAGACCCACAACGTGTATACCGTCCATTATGTTGGTCACCTTTGGCCCAAAAGCCTGCTTCAAAGAGAGATGGCTGCATCTAACAGGCTACATAGGACACACTTCTCTGCCTTGCTTTGAAGCTCCTCTTTTGATCAGCTCTCTTCTACTGTCTCTACCCACTGTTTGAGTCACAAAAATGGCAAATGAACTGATTCTATGCACAGGCAGAATTGGTCAGGCAGCAACAAATGTGCCTTTCAAAAGTCTAAAACATATCTCAAACAAACACACGAGCTTGCACAGTGATCCTTATTAGGGGCATTACATGGGCTTCTATTAAATTCATGCAAACCTTAGGACTACCATTGGAGTTCATGTTTAACGTTAACCCTAAATTAACTTACGGTACCGTTATTTCTGGACTATAAGCCACTACTTTTTTCACACGCTTTGAACACCGCAGCTTATACAACACGGCAAATTTACGTTTTTTTGTTTGTTTTGTTTTTGACAGGCTAATGAGCTTCATGCCGCCAAAACATTTCGCCTCGTCACACCCGGGCGCTCACATAGCTGTGTAATGCATGTCTCTTGGGAGTGGGTCCTCATGTCTCAGTCAGTCTACCTTTACAAATAAAAGGATTTTTTAAAAATCTGGCCAATGAAATTACCGAACAGGTCCCAGTGGACTTCATTGGTCCACTGGGGAAGTCTCCCCACTCTTCAGTGCTCAGGAGGAAGATGAAAATAGCGATAAGTGATTTCCTGGTAGGCTACTGTATTAATTTTTTTAACCAGCCAGTTACCAGCTGAAAAAATACTGTACGTGTCTGTGTATGTTACCAGTACGTATAGTAGCATTCTGCTGTGGTTGGCTGTTGGTCACATGGCCTCAGGGAGGGATTATGGGTAGAATTTACGTTCACTGTTAATCCTTTCAGTTAGCTGTTTAGCATTGTTCTTTTAGTGACTAGTCTTGTCTTTTTTTAGCCTAGTTTATGTGTTAGTTTGTGTTAGGCCATTCAGTAGAGTAACCATGAGTGAGGGAGGTAGTTCCCTTTCAGTCTGGTCTCTCGGTGCAACATACTTGCTATGGGAATTGCACCCCCGCGCGATTACCTGAAGGAATACACTCACGCCTTTACGGCTAGGGTGTCAACGCCACGCCAGAGGCCCCGCCCTCTGGGTACTTAAGCGGCTGACGCCCATCCATCTTTCTCTTTTTTGCCCTTCACCTCGCTAAACCTGAACTACCTCTTCGCAGGACTTCTCTGTTGCTTCATCGCTCAACTTGAGGTGAGCTTGATCCCTGCACAGAGCGCACAGAGAATTATTCCTGCGTATTGCTGGACTAGCGAAAGCTAGTCCGGCACATTTTCTCTTAACCCTAAAGTATTTTTTTCTCCTCTCTCCACAGACTGCTTCGCTCGACGGCGCTAACTACGCCACAACAGCTACCCTTGCTAACTCCTAGCGAGCTAGCCAGCGAAAGCGACGTGACAGAGCAGACATTTCAAGGAAAAAGAAAAAAGATCCTGGAAGGACTCGCTCACCTTATCTCGGACATGCCTCCGGAGAAAGGAAAGCGAAAGACAAGACTTCCAAGAAAAACCAACGGGACGGCGAGCCCAACTTTGCGCGCCTGTCCCAGCGGATGCGGTTTCTCCCTCGCGGCGACGGACACCCATGAGGCCTGTCCCGTCTGCCTGGGAATGTTACACGCAAAAACAGCGCTGGATACGCCCGACTTTTGCCCACACTGCAGCCTGATGCTGGATGCGGTGCTGCGGCACCGGGTTGACCTCGTCGCCAAAGCCATGGGCGCTTCAGCAGTACCAGCGGATGCGGATACCACTGAGCCTCTCACTCCCACGCCGGAGCTCGAGAACATGGCTCTGCACAACAGCACACGAGTCGAATGGGGTGACAAC
>JBBPBX010004013.1:28372-42094 GCA_038048925.1 Garcialebias charrua
CACGCAATGTCCAAGCAGTGATCAGACAGCACGTGACCTTCCTCTTTGTGCTGGTTCAGCTCTGCTCTTAAACAAAATTCTCCCAACGGGTGAAACACAGAGCCAGGTCGGTTTGCCTGGTACCGATGCTCTGTTAAAGCCAAGGACCAGTAAACTGGACCATTCCAGAAAACGGATTGGAGTCAGGAGATCTGCTCGTTTACAAAACTCGCAGATTCTCAGTCCCATGACCCCAAACTTAGAGGGGGAAAATAGAATTTCTGCTCCAATTCTGTCTAATAAGGATGACAGGTTGCATCTGCCCTCGATCACCCTCGATCAGAGCAGCCTGGTAGCACATCGGCAAGGAGGCCCTCTTCCCAACTTGGTTGACCCCCAGGGGTTCACAGCCTCCAGGGCCCTTGGAGGAGAACTGGAATCACCAACTGCTCTTCTTCAGGGCCAAACTATGTCACCAGAAGAGGCAGTCCTGCCACTTAGGGCCGGGAACTGTTAAAAATTTCAGCTTGTTGGCAGAAAAGAACAAGCTGATGGCGTCAGGCCTGCTGGAAAATGTGATAAAAACCATACAAAATGCCCGTGCTATGTCAACACAGTCTCTATATGCACAGAAGTGGCATATTTATGAAGCCTGGTGCTCAGAAAGAAATATTATTTCTTACGCATGCTACTTGGCTCAGCTCCTGACCTTCCTTCAGGACTTACTGGAAAAAGGTTGTTCTTACTCAATGATTAAAGTCTTCCTATCAGCTATTTCAGCCTGTCACGAAAGCTGGGGACATAGGACACCTGGAGCGCACCCAATCATAATAAGATTTATGAAAGGTGTGCTTCAGACTAAACCACCCAGCACGATCCTGACCCCTGGTTGGGATCTTGGCCTGGTCTTAGGGGCTCTCTGTGACCCCCCATTCGAGCCACTGAGCGAGGTTAAGATAGATTTGTTATCTTTCAAAACCGCTCTACTCTTGGCACTTTGCTCGGTGAAACGTGTGTGTGACCTCCATGCATTGTCTATACATCCAATGTGTACGAGATTCGCCCCTGACAGGTCAAAGGTCACCCTAAGGCCTAATCCCGCATACACCCCCAAGGTCTTGACTTTGAACCATAGGAGTCTAGACTTTGATCTTTCCTCCTTCCTACCTGCTCCTGTCCTCACTCAGGAACAGGAGAGGCTGAAGGCTCTCTACCCTGTGAGGGCTTTATGCATTTACATGCAGAGAACAGCCGAATGGAGGAAAACAAATCAACTGTTCGTGTGTTTTGCAGCACCTGCTACCGGAAAGGCCCTATCAAAACAACGCCTCTCACATTGGGTGACGGAGGCTATTAAAAGGGCGTACAGTAGCAAAGGTCAACAGGTGCCCTCTGGAGTGCACGCTCACTCAACAAGGGGCTTGGCCACTTCGTGGTCACTGTTCAAGGGTGTACCAGTTGCAGACATTTGCGCTGCTGCGAACTGGAGCTCATTAAACACTTTTGCAAAGCATTACAGTTTGGATGTTACTGCGTGTGACGTCACTCAGGCTGTCCTTTCTAACACACAGTAGAAAGTAGCCTTGAGATGCCTGCTGGTCAAGGGCAGACATTCACTCTAGCATGCATTTTACTGAGCATTTCAAGGGCGTGAATGGATTACGTTCCCATAGCAAGTATGTTGCACCGAGAGACCAGACTGAAAGGGAACTGAAAGTTATGCACCATAACTCATGTTCCCTGAAGGAAGGGAACGAGGTGCAACATATCTGGCCCTTTCAATGCTGAAAGCTCGGTGAAGTGCAATTTTGGAGAAAGATGGATGGGCGTCAGCCGCTTAAGTACCCAGAGGGCGGGGCCTCTGGCGCGGCGTTGACGCCCTAGCCGTAAAGGCGTGAGTGTATTCCTTCAGGTAATCGTGCGGGGGCGCAATTCCCATAGCAAGTATGTTGCACCTCGTTCTCTTCCTTCAGGGAACATGAGTTATGGTGCATAACTTTCCGTTTTCATGAAGACCTGTGGGGTTCACTCTGTCTGTGTGTGTTGAACAGTAAAATAAAGTATACAAAACACCATCTGGTGGTCGATTCTTGATCTGTAACTAGATCTGTACCCCTCTCTCAGTAGCTGTGTGCTGCCACGCTACAGTATTTAAATCTTTCTGTGTAAATATCTCATGTTACAATGTGGACACCCACAGCTTACAGAAAAGTGTAGCCTATATGTGTGCTTTTCTTTTCTTCCTCTTTTTAAATTTAGTGGGCGCGGCTTATATTCAGGTGTGCTCAATAGTCCAGAAATTATGGTATTTCACACTCTGATCCTTGTGTGGAATCCAGAAATGAAACTGCCTCAGCAAGAGTGATCTTTAGCCCTGATCCTGATAAGATTAGTGATAACAATAGGAAGATTCCTAATTAGGTAACTAAACCATAAGTGTACATCCAGGTAGATGAGGCTGAGTGTAATTGTGATCCGAAAGGCACAAACAACAAATTTGTTAGAAAACTTGGACATGATTGATTTGATAAAGTCTAACTGTCTGGATGCGCGCTTTATTGGCTTATATTTTTCCTACACTCACTTTTTAATCCAATCCAGTAAGTCCCTTTAAATAGTAGAAAGTGTGAAGCATAACGTGAAGTTATAACCCTACATTAGTGCAGCTCCATTTAAGAATTAATGGACTAGTCAAACCAGAAGAAATTACTGCCTGCCATTTTCAAATGTGATTGTGTTTTAAGTATTAAGTCCTTCATATTTAAAAGTAGTTCTTCTTTCCAGAAACACACTAGTGTAAATAATTTAGAGGCCATTTGCAGGTGTTTTGTAAAATATCCTGTGGCTGTTATCACAAAGTGACCTTGGTTCATTTCAGAAAACGGCATTGTTCAAAACAAGAGCAGAAACGTTTAGACTTTTTCAGTGTCTGATGCAACATCTTAAACGCTCATCTCTATCACGTTCGAACTCCGCTGCTGACACATGCTTATGGTGTCCCTGTTAGGCCGATCAATGTGGCTGTTCTCTCCGTGACCTTTCACTGACATGCAGCTGCTTTGCCAGGGTTCTTGGTTTCACAACAGTCTAGACACGCACTTTGATTATATTGAGCAGTCCAGTCCATGATCTTCTGTGGAAAACCTTGAGCTGCTCTACACAGGCATCACTTCAAAACTGCAAATCAATGCATAAACTGCAAAGCTGCCACTGTCCTTAGAAACGCTGAACATATCCAGGTTTTCCTCTGCAGATATGTTGCTCTTAATGCCTCCCTCTGTAGCGGTGTGTCCCAATTTTATTGTACCACAGTGGTTAGCCACATCACCTAGTGTCACATCCGCTGCTCCCCAGCAAGAAAGTCTGTGCCTTGTTATAAGAAACCACAAAAGGTATTGAAAACGGCAGCGGGCAGCCGCATGCAGCGGACCCTCTAGCAGCACAAGGGGAGTCTAAAGATTATGTAAAGTATTTCAGTGAGTGATGAGAACGGAGCAGGCCACCACTGACAGCAGGTATGTAGGTCACACAGGGGGAGGTCTCTTTTGCATTATTCCCTTCCGTGTCTATTTTTGTGTTGTCGTCTTCACTTAATCAGTTATTCACTTATTCCTTTCATGTCTGTGTACCTCAGTGCCCCGGCTCTTTTTTTAAATCTCTTCTGTTGTCTTCTGACGGACTACGGTGACTGTCTCACACTATTTCGATTAAAGTACAGGATTTTTAAAAAAGACCTGAAAGAGAGATCACAAGTAATAAGACAGTGTCGGCAGAGATATCTTCCTCGTGGTTTTTCCTGCTTTTTACAGCTCAGTTTCTTATCAAAGACATGCCAGTGGTCATTTTGCAACGTATGTTGTCAACTGTACCTTCTTTCTCTCTTTCCATCCATCGCATGATGCCTTCTAATCGTCTTCCCATCTCTCTAAACAGTAGCTTAAAGCCCAAAGCAGATGGCGTCCTGTTCTCTTTTCACTCATTCCGAGTACTTTGGGTTTTCTCATCTTGTCAAGCATGGCCCAGGCTTGTGTGAAGAGCTTGGGTCTATTCAGTCTGTTTAGAGGACCCTGACCCAACTTGGATCCGCCCCACCACAGCCACCACCGCAAGGTTACCCAAACCCAGAGGGGAGCACAATGTTGCTTAGTGTCCACAACCCCTTGGTCTTTTTTCTTAGAAAGAAGAAAGACAGAATATTAATGAAGACTCTTGGCTTTTCAGGAGACTAACAGTGGAGTGGGGCAGTTGGTGTTTACCGAACAGGCTTGTTTTCATCTCCTCAGCCTGCAGGTCACAGCTCAGTGCTCTTTAATTGGCTCAGATTGTCAGACAGTGTTTCATCTCAAGAAAAAGAAAACTCCAGCTATCAAATGCAGACGCACACCCCTTTCTCACAAAGTCCCTTTTACTCAATGTTTCAAGAGAGGCAGCTCATGCAGCTAAGCCATTTCCACAAGCCTGCTCTACAAATTTAACATTAACATATGAAAATGGGCTGCTTTCCACATTTACCAGCTCATTAGTTCTTTTGGTTGGGCACTTGTTGAAGTCCGCCCGCTCTTGTTTTGCTTGAGCTAGGATGTCTTTGATTATCTTTGCAGCAGGCATACCAGGCCCAAAGCTATTAGTCCATGTAAAGTTCAATGAGAGGTTGTTTGATACTCGTTTAATATACATAGCTCAATACAGTCCAGGCCCAAGGCCCTCGAAGGCCACCCAGTTTACATTCTGAGACGAGTCTTGTTCTCAGCTCCTGTAAGAACAGGAGCTTCAACAGATACTGGTGCTGATCCTGACACCCCCTCCCCCCTTCTCTGTGACCCATCCAGGTGTCGTACAAAACCCACAAAAAAACAAAGAAATGAGAGAACTACCTTATTCTGTTCATGAAAGACTTGGGCATCTGCTGGGACAAAAAGTATGCAGTCGTTGGTTTTTAGCAGGTCGTGAACTAAGATTGTGATGGGTTGCGTTCATTGTTTGACTGGGAGCAGCTGGACACCTGTGTGATATGCTGGAGATCAAATCTCCAGGACCTCTTTGAACACAGCACACCAGTCTGCCAAACCATGGTTTGGTGATCAAATGAAGTGAAGAAATTCTCCTGGGGAAGGGCCACTGCAGGGCACGGACACTTTTACACCTCCATACCTCCATTGATTTTTTCTTTCTTTTCTTTTTTTACACCGATAAAGAAGAGCAGCTGAATTAAAGTCAGCGAGATGTCCTGTGGCTGAGGGACAAAGAGAACCCCCCTGTTCTGCAAAGGGCTCCTGTCTGGAACATTAGACAATGACGTTTCCAAGCTGCCATGTGGGTGACCCACAGGGATGGTCTCCTCTGTGGGCTGACTGAGTCTGAATGACAAGACCATTAAAACTGGTGCAAAAGCAGAACTGATGGAGAAACGCTCCTTGACGACAATCAAACAAAATGAACATATATCACAGAGATATATATCACAGCTAATCGAAATCATTTGTTATTTATTTAAACGGCACAGGAAAAATCTTCTTCTGGCGTCGCTGGCCAGTTCAAACGTGTTTCTCTGCTGTGGCTTATTATTGTTCTCCAGAGTACTAATGCTGACCAACAAAACACTAACTACCTCTTGTCTAATAAATGAATGGAGGGTAGGGAATGCAATTTTCTGCTTGTCTGCAGATGAGGGTGACTTATGCCCAACTCTCTTCCTTCCTCTCTCCTGTGCAGAAATGTGAGCACTGCACAACTTCTATCATCCTGAAGGCTAAAGTGATATAAAATGTTACATGCTGGTAAAGTTTAGCAAATGTTTTAAAGTTTTATTTAAGTAGTTGACCTCTGTTCCACAAGCAGCTCCTGAGCATAAATATTAGTGACATGTTCTGTGACATATGTTTCACGAATCGCCAACCACACAAATTTTACAGTTTTCGTTACATTTTCTGTGAAAACAAGATAGTAAATAATGTGCTTAGTATTTATCATCATGCTTTTTATTCATTGTATTTTTTATTTTTTTTGCACTGAGTTGTCTCCTGTTTTTTCACTCCTGCAAGTCGAGGTTGTGTCTTACGACGGAGCTTTAGGGCCACGCTAAGGGAAAAAAATTTGAAGTCATAACATTACAAGAATAAAGTCATAGTATTACGAAAATAAAGTAGTACGAGACTTCTTTTTTTGTTAGTTTTTACAGCTATCGTTTATTTTTTCCACGAGGTGGATCCACGTCGATGGGACCTGTCAATCAATCCAGTAGGCGTGTCAGCAAATGACCAATTTGAAGCTAAATGAGTCGTAATGTTATCCAAACTCCGACACGATAAAGCATGTTTACTTAATTTTAACTGTGGTAAAATGAAGAATGTTGAGCATCTTGTTAAGTTATACTTTGATATTGGTTTTACAAATAAGGAGATACTTAACCTGTTAGCATATCTGCATCAGATTATTGTACGCTCTGATGGGCTGCAGCGCAGCTCTGCAGGTAAGGAGCATTTAGCTTCAGATATTTGCTGACACGCCTACTGGACTGATTAACAGGTCACGTTGTGGATCTGACTCGTGGAAAAAAGGACAAATAAATGAGAGCTGTTAAAAAACAAAATTCTTTATTCTCGTAATTTTATGGCTTTTTTTTTCCTCTTAGCGTGACCCTAAAGCTCCGTCGTATGTCTCATGAAAAGTCTGTTCTAAGAATTAAATCAGAGAAACGGACTTCTCATGTACCCACATCCACCACCCCCACCCTGAAATGGGAGAAATTTACATTTCAACCGTTTAAAATAAAACAGACATGTACAAAGCTTTTCTGAATTTGATTAGAAGTAATAATTCAGAAGTAATATTCCAGATCAACACAATCAAACAGAATGACTGGAGTAATTATAAATGAATATAAAAGTAAAAAATATATATTTAGAATAAAGTTTCGAACCAGGGTTCAAAACTGCAGATTGCAGCCCCATACTAATGAAATCCTACCATGATGGTGAATATGTGGGGGGAGTGGTGGCACAGAGATTAAAGAAGGTGAGCCTGTGATCGGAAGGCTGCCGGTTTGATCACCCCAGACTGACAACATCAAAAAATGTGGGTGGAAAAGGTGAACTACCCGCACCTGCCTCCACCCTCATTTGCCCTTAAACAAGGCCCTTAACCCCCACCATCTGCTCCCCTGGGCAGCTCTCTGCTCCACACAGAGGGCATCAGTTGTAAAATAAATTTTAAAAAGCCAAGTCTCAATGTGGCAGCCCCTGGAGAAGGGAGCAGCCGAAAGAAGATGTTGGTTAAAATGTCCAGTTCTAAATCTCTCCTGTCCTCAGTTTGTTTTTGTCCAGTCGGTCTGCACCAAATAACAGAATGTCTCCACTGCTGGACGCAGCAGGTTTGTCTGCACACTAGTCCTGCATTTGATGAGCTCACGTGAGAGCCAGAGTTAGTCGAGGTCGTATCAATGTGCTAAATTCAGCAGATTGTATTCATACTGTTTTATGCACTAAAGAGAAATGATAAATAATACAAGTAATCTGATAAAGATACTGACAAATGTGGCTGGTGACCCGTACCGCCTTAAAATGGTAAATATGGTAAAAATAGAGAATGAATCACATTCAAAATATTTCACATTTCATTAAAAATTGTCAACATAGTTCAAAAACACACAACAAAAATACACAGTAAGCTCAGTAATTTATATATTTATTAGGAGAAACTATTTGTTGGGCGAACTTAAAAAAATTAGGTTTGTTACCCCATGGACCAGCCATATCAGCTCTTTTCTTACTAAATTCAAAGTCCAGCATTCCTTGAAGAAATGTACAGTATATTGCACCACTGATCATGCCAGTTTTTATTTTTATTTTTGTTTGTTATTAAAGGAATCCATGCTTAGTTACCATACCATACCATTTTATTTATAAAGCACTTTAAACAGGAACAAGTCCAAACCAAAGTGCTGAACAAACAAACAAACAACAGGCAACACACATAATGAAGTACAACACGAAAGACATAAAAACATTGCAGATCATAAATAAAATGATCAAATAAAAATCAGCTGGTGTTGAAAGCAACAGAATAGTAGTGAGTTTTTAACCAGGATTTGAAAACTGAGAGGGAGGGGGCCTGTTTGACGAGCAGCGGTAACTCATTCCAGAGTCTTGGGCCTGCTACAGAGAAGGCCCTGTCACCTCTGTGCTTAAGGCGAGTTACTGGAACTCTTAAAAGTACCCGGTCCTCTGACCTCAAAGCACGTGGTGGGACATATGGGTGTATCAAATCCGAGAGATAGGCGGGGGCGAGACTGTTCAGTGATTTGTAGACGTACAGGAGAATTTTGAACTGGATTCGAAGATGAACCGGTAGCCAGTGCAGGGAGGCCAAGACTGGTGTAATGTGCTCTCTTTTGCATGTACTAGTTAAAAATCGGGCTGCTGCGTTCTGAACCAGTTGTAGTCGTGCAATGGTGGCCTGACTGATGCCAAGCAGAAGTGAATTGCAGTAATCAAGCCTAGATGTAATAAATGCGTGAATTACTGTCTCCAGGTTATTTTTGGATAATATGGGCTTCAGCTTGGACAGTCGCCTCAGCTGGAAAAAACAGGATTTGACGATCATGTTTACATGACTGTTGAGTTTCATGGACGGATCCATTATCACTCCCAGATTTGTGACTTTTTGTTTTTCAGACAGGGGTAGAGCAGAAAGGTCGATGCAGTGGTTCGAGGTTGTGTCATTGGGAAGGAACAATATGGCTTCAGACTTCTTATCATTGAAACTTAAGAAATTTAAAGCCATCCAGTCCCTAATGTCAGCCAGGCAGTCGAGCAGAGGCTGAATAGAGCATGTTCCATTTTGTCTGAGGGGAAGGTAAATTTGACAGTCATTGGTGTAGAAGTGGAAGGGTATGTTGTGTTTCCGGAAAATAGCACCAAGTGGCAGCAGGTATAAGGAGAATAAGAGAGGACCCAGGATGGACCCCTGCGGAACCCCCCCATTTAAGAGCCGCCACTGCAGAACTAAAATCATTGATGGAAACACAAAAGGACCTGTCAGAGAGGTAGGATCTGAACCAATTTAGGACTGACCCTGTGATGCCCACCCACTGCTCCAACCTAGCAATGAGGATCTCATGGTCGATGGTGTCGAAAGCGGATGAGAGGTCCAATAGGACAAGCAGCACAGAGTCACCAGTGTCTGTGGATAGGAATATGTCGTTAAAAACCTTCAGTAGGGCAGTCTCAGTGCTGTGGAGAGATTTGAAGCCAGATTGGAATAGCTCGGGGATAGCGTGATCCTCCAGGAAGCACTTCAATTGGGACTCAACTATTTTCTCTAGAAGTTTAGATGCAAATGAGAGTCTGGAGACAGGCCTGAAGTTGGATACTACTGAAGGGTCCAGGTTTGGTTTTTTCAGGAGAGGTTGAACAGCAGCATGTTTTAATGATTTTGGCACCACACCCGAGGATAGACTGCTATATACAATAGAGAGAATGGAGGGGCCTAGAGTGTGAAAAACCTCCTTTAGTAGCCGAGGGGGGACCACATCAAAGGGGGAACCAGATGGTTTCAGGTTGCACATGACCTGCTCTAGAGAGGACAGAGAGACTGGTTCAAAATGGTCAAATACAGTAACAGATTGAGGTGGGATGGATGGATCATGAGTTGGAAGAGAAATGAGAGCCCGGGTGGTCGCAATTTTATCCAAAAAGAAATGTTGGAAGTTCTCGCACAGATCTGTCGAGGCTTCCAGGGGTGATTGTTCAGTGAGGTGGAGAACAGAGTTTAGGGTGGAGAACAGAACTCAAGGATTGCGAGAGTTTGAAGCAATGATATCAGAGAAGTATTGGGATTTTGCAGTTTTTACTGCTTTCTGATATCGGCGCCAGCTCTCTTTTACCATTTGAAAAGAGACCTGCAGTCTGTCTGTTGAACATACAGCAAACCCTCGAGTTATGTCAGGGATTGGGACCTACGGGTGTGACTTAGGTCGATGTTGTCGTACCTCGCGGACCAAAAACACGTCCCTGTCGTAGGTCCGCGTTTCTGACATAGGTCGCGGCTATACCGCTAACGGAGCGCCGCACACATATTTAACGGCATGAGACTGAACAAGCAGACATACTAGGCCATAAACATGCACAGAACTTTACATGTACAGTAAATGAATACTGTACAATAAATAAAAAATATAATGTCTTACTTTGAGCTGGTCAAAGCCTGCCTTCGTCTTTTAGCATCAGCTCGCACCCGTCCGAGCTCCCCCAGCTTCCTTACGCTCCACACGCACACACGTGGTCAAAACTGTTTAAAAGAAGGACTGTTAGCTTCTTAACTTCATACATTTGGAGCCAGAAAAAAAAAAACTTACTGAAAGCCGTTTCTCCGCGATGTTCCTCCATCCAAAACAAGCTGCTCGGGGTTAGCTACGGTTAGGCCCCGCCATTAGCAGCAATGGTTAGCATGTCAGTTCATTCAAAAAGGCTGTCGGCTTTGTATCTCCGCGTTAGCTCGGTGTCCCCCGACATCTTAGGCTGCCAGGCGGACATTTGCGGCGAGCTCCCGGCCGCAGATGGCCCCTCCGCGGCATGTCGGCTCGGTGTCTTCGCCTGTGTTAGCTGCTCTGTTAGCTGCTGTCGTTAGCATGTCGGGCGGCGTTGTGGGAGCGATCGCGGGGCGATCCGCGGCTGCTCCTCCGGGCCTGAGACGTCCACAGAGTTGACCGAGTGTTTCCAGCTAATTTATCCGTATGAGGCAACCCTGATCGGACACACGGTCCTCTAGAGCCAGCTGACAGGAGCCTCTATTGTGGAGCTCCATTGACCGGACTTGACAATTGTAAAATGGCGACCGGAAACGACCGGAAGTTGCGTAAATACGATAAAATTGTAATAAAAACATAATATTAATAATTATACTTTATTTATAAAGCCATTTAAAACAACCACAGCTGCAACAAAGTGCTGTACACATGAAATTAATAACATTTAAACACAAAAAAATAATAATAATATATATATATTTTTTAATCATATTTTTATTAAATATGATAAAATCGTAAGTCTGAGTTGCCGTAGGTCGCGGGTGTCGTACCTCGAGGGTTTCCTGTATTGGGCTAAATATGTTGTAATTTTCCTATTAACTTAAAAATTGCTGTTTTGTAAAAACTCAAAATTACTTCAAAAATATATATTTTGTTATATTTTTCACCCATAGAGGTGGCTGTTTTTTCACCTGCGCAATGCATGCTGGGTTGATGATGCAGTTAGGTTCCTTCTATATTTGAATCTACAGAGTAAACACAGGAAAGCTAACATTACTAGGGGTGCAGTCACAAATTCATTTAAGGATCTAGGTTCCTAGTCTAGGCAGTTCTGAATCGATTCAGCCCATAATGCATTTAAGTTTTGTTTTTGTTTTTTGCTCCTACTCCCGAACGTACTGCATCGCATTACCGTACATGTCCACTCGGCCACCGTAGAATTTGGCCTTGTAGGCCACCGTACAGCAAGCTAGTTAGCCAGCGCCCTTTATCTGAATGGAGACCACTATCATGGAGTGGAGGCATACCTGTCAAGTTTTGGATTTAAGAATAAGGGAAATTTTCTGCCGGGTACGCCGAGCCATCCCACTAGCCCAGGGATCTGCAACCTTTATGATCAAAAGAGCCATTTCTGCCCTTTGTTCACTAAATTAAACGTTTCCGGAGCCACAATACCTGCTACAACTGGGATTCTCAACTGGTGGCCCACAGACCACTTTAAGTTTGTTAAAGGACAATTTTCTGACCTGTAGTTTTCTGGCCATTGTAAAGCTGAAAATATCTAATGATTTGTTGATATTTTTACATTTTAAGACTAAAAAAGACCAGATTATCATAAAGAAGGAAAAATAATGTGATCTTTCCCAATTAAAAAATAAAATAATGAACTATGCAGGTCTAGGTAAATTATTTTAATTGTGGAAAAATTAAATATCCTACTTCGAATAAATAAAGTTAACTTATGTTTTACTCCTTCTATTAGTTCTAGTATTCACACATTTGCAAAGGAAATGACAGGAAAAACTGCTAAAACTAGCCCTTTTTGTTGTTATAAGAACAAATAAAATTCAGTTTAAAGTTAGTTTTGATCAAAGCTTGGAAGAGCCACTGCTGAGGGACCAAAGAGCCGCATGTGGCTCCAGAGCCGCAGGTTGCAGACCCCTGCACTAGCCCAACCAAAGTCCAGGACCCCTTACATTTTAAGACAGGTTTACAAGAAATCTAAAATAACTACCTATCAGCCTCTTTCAAACCAGTTATGTGATCACAATCTGATAGGCCTACCTTTGTGCTTGACGGATTTTTCATGCTGACGGACATCGTTCCTTCCCCCATGAGAGACACTAAAGTTGCAGTTACAAATCTTAAAAAACGCGTAATAAACTTTAGGAAAGTAAATTTGCTGTCCCATTTTTCAACATATTTACACGAAGTCTTAAAGCTGGGGTATGTAAGATTGTAATGTAGTCTGTAACTTTTCAAACAATATATATTTTAACATATTTCTTCACTCTGTCACTAGATTGATGTTAGAGAGGTAATCTCTGAAAAAACTAAAAAAAATATTGTCCCCTTGCTTCTCCAGGTGGTAAATAAGCATTTCTAAAAAGAAAAAGTGACCCGCCATTTTCCAGCCAATAAAAACAAAGTTTGTAACCAGCCAATAAAAACCGAGCTTGAATTTGAATCAGCCAATAAAAACAGAGCTTGAATTCAAATTTCAACAGACCACAAGGGGGCAGAGCCATATATGGCTCTGAGGGGGAGGGATCAGAATGCTTTGCTTGTTGAAATTTTTTCTAAGTGCTGCTGTTCTACAGAAACTGCAGACTGAACCTTTAACTTTTTTGGCAAGGACGCGTCCTCTCTCTTTACTTCTCGTTACATCCATCTCTGTGTTTTTCCGGGTTTGTTCTCGGCCGCGCCAGCCCTAACATCGCGAGAACTGCCACCGAGGCTACTGTGGGTGGCAGTTCTCGTGAGGCTAGTGACAGAGGCACCAGAATGTTTTTATTTTATTTTATTTTTTATAATTTTATAATACGGGAGATTTCCGGGAAAATAATAATTCGGGATGACGACGGGAAAGAGGGGAAAAATACGGTAGTTTCCCGGCCAAAACGGGAGACTTGACAGATATGAATGGAGGACAGCGCAATTCAACCCACTCCTTCGTCATTAAAAGTCAGTGTAAAATCATTTTGGATCCTACAATGTCCCGGGGAAGACGGACAAGGGCATGGTTGTTTGCAAGAAGTATAAAATCAAAATGCGGCACTCTATTTCTCCCACTCCACCACTTGCTATATCAAAAAGATTCATGACCAGACAGCTCAATGGAAGGTGATGGGTTTAAGCTTATTTTTAATACGCTGGAGTACGTTATTCCTTCACGAAGCTTTTAGCGATAAAGCAGCACCACAACTTCACCACGAAAGAATAAAGTGGGAGAAGTTCTGATTAATGCTACCAGCTGCAGCTCAAAGGGTAACTTTTTTCTCATAATATACAAAAACTTATAGACAAGTTATACAAAAAAACTTAATGTAATTTGTCTTTTTGATATGCTGAGACATATCGTCTGGAGCCAGTTCTAAATTATGCAATTTAGATGGTTTATAAATTACAGTTCAGAAGAGTTTTTGTGCAGACTTGCACAGGTTTTGAAATGTTAAATATTTACCAAATATGAATCAATATATATATATACTGTATAT
>JBBPBX010004013.1:42207-79134 GCA_038048925.1 Garcialebias charrua
AACCTTTTCGAAACTGAGAGCTCCTTCGTGGGTACGAAGTCATACAAAGGGCACCAGTTTGATAAACTCTTCGGAAATAACAGCATAAATTGAAAAAAAAAGGAATAATAAACATATTTTTAAGAACATATTTTTAATATAGACGTTTTAAAATATATATAAATACAAAAAAAGAATAACAACTGAATAAAATGAAATTTTAAATGCAGCTTAGTAGTTGTGCTATTTTTAGAACAGGCCCGAGGGCACCTCAAATGGTCCTTGAGGGCACCCGGGTGCCCGCGGGCACTCTGTTGGTGACCCCTGATCTAGGTAGTCTCATTGAGCCACGAGAACTCATTTTCAAGAGAGACCTGTTTAGGGAGCAGATGGTGGTGAATAAGGGCCTTGCTCAGGGGCCCAGGGTGGAGTGAATGAGGGTGGAGGCAGGTGTGGGTGTTTCACCTTTTTCCACGCACATTTTTTGATGTTGTCATACCGGGGCTTGAACCGGCGATCTTCCGATCACAGGCCCATCGTCTCTAACCCCTGCGCCACCACTCCCCCATATGACTGTGAAGTCTGGATATTTCATATTAGGTAAAGTTTTGAAAATAGAGCAAATGTTAGTGCAATATTGTTAACATAACTGGACGGAGACAGCACTATAGGACCTATAATATGTCATTTACCCAGAATGCATTGCAGCGTAAAAAACATGGCGACATCCTTGAGACAATATTGTATTTAAATTTATAAAAACTTAACAGCCTTCAAAATTTTTACTGAATTGTTTTTACTCTAAAATAAATATTTCTCAAATAAAGTCTATTGTTACAACTAATCATGGATCCCTTTACGATCATCTTATGTTGAGAAACTGGCGTGAAAATAAACATCAGGACACTAATAAACGTCTTCATGTGTGTATCTTGATGAACTGACTGATTACAGCTCAGATTGTAGAACCAGATCAAACGCACCGTTGAACGTTTCTTTGCCCGTCAGCTTTGCAGGGTTCGTCTCTGAAGCGGTAAGGGCTCAGTCTTAGGAAACCTGTAATGTCTGCTCTGTTTTCTGCTCTTCTCATCTTTTTCTGCCCTCAGCTCACTGCGCCTCTCCACCAGACAGAAGTCCGTTTTTCTCTCTCCCCCCATCTTGTTTACAGCACTCTCAGATCCTTTTCTAAATTATAGCCCCGCCGCTCTCAGCACACAGTGGCCAAATTAGAGGCTGAGAAAGAACAATGTTGCTGCTCCTGCAGAGCTCCAGGCGGGCGGTGGGAATCTGGGGCCACATTGAACTGAAATTGTGAAAGCTTTTTGCTTTGTTTAGTGCTGGATATTAAAGGAGCAGGACAACACCTTAACACCAACACTGTGTGGTTTTTATCTAGGGGGCAAAACTTAAGAAGAACCTGGAATGAGGAGATGGCTTCAGGGTGCTCCTTCTGTTGCTCACGTTGGAGGCTTTGCACCAACAATACTGTACACACATTTCACATCAATAAAATATAGGTGGTAATATGAACGGATATTGTTGCTTATCAGTCATTGGCCCTCATGCACGAATCGTTCGTACGCACAGATTTGTTCTTAAACTGTGCGTACGAGTGTTTTAGGATCATTTGCGGCATCCAACAATGTTTTCGTATCCTACGATTTTCTTCAGATACGAACAAAATTTACGAGTGGTCCGGACCTGTCGTATAATTTAGGAGCGTCAGTCTGCTGTCATCCAGACGGATCTTCTCCACGAATAACTTCATATTTCGTTATTTAGAAAATATTTTGGGTTTAAAAAAATCACGCACCATAATTATTCTTGACAATAGGTTATTCTGTTTGAATTAGAATTATAATTTTAAGTTTAATTTGTCTGGTGTGTCGCGCAGGCTTCAGTGAGTCGTGCGCTCCCCTTGGTCATCAAAGCCGCTCCTCATATTAACACCCAGGTACATAAAATTCCCATACACCGCCGCAGAACAAGTACGAATTAAGACTGATTTTCATGCTATTGCTGGACTGCTGTGCCAAACACCATCGGAGCAATAGATTATTATATCTGATTCGAAATATAACCTGCAGAATGTGGTTGCGCGATGACCAGGAGGAGCGCGCATGACTCATTTGTGCTGCAAAACATGTTGGCACGCGTCTGCGCAGCATGGCATTTATTGTCCATCCATCTCGCAGACTATTGACCACCTCCTGTCCGTGCTGCGGCGAGACGTTTGTTTGAAGCCATTGTCAGATCAAACCATTTATTCTTGATTTCTGATACTGTACGACCCACGGGACACACAGTATATGCACTACAATATTAATATGATGTTAACTGTAGTTTCGAGACATTTTAAAATGCTTCTGTTCAAAAACACATCCGACACTTGGGGGGGGGGGGCAGCGGTGCGCTCTTCTGAATAAGTGAAACTATAATGTAACTCAGTACACTAAAATTAGAGATATTTGACCATCCGACACCTGCGGGGGGTGGGGGGGGTAGCCACAGCGCGACTGAGAGCAGATCTCCGAACGCGTGAAGTTCCTCCTTTCACTTCTTGAGTTTGAATGAATGGACACTTCCTGCTGTCAGAAGGCAGGAAGCGTGGCCTTATATGGTGTTTTGAGGGGTGGAAATTATGTAAATTACCTTCCCGCGAGCACGCGCAGGTGAGTAGAACAGGTGGGATCCATCAACTTTAAGCAGCCCGTTTACACACGTTTCCTGTGGATAGAAGACTTTGTTGGATCTGACGTGGCATGTTCGTACGAACGCTTCGTACGAACAAAAGTAGGAGAAATTTAGGATAAAAATACGAACATTTCCGTGCATGAGGGCCATTGTGTTTGCAGGATTGATGCAATACAGTACAGATCAATGAATTTAATTGTTTTGCTGTGTCTTTGATTGTATTTGCCTGTGCATGTGTGTGTTTGACCTCAGGAAACAAACGCTGAATAAAAAATGCTTTTAGGCATTAAACATCCTGTACAGCACAGCTCTGCAGGCGTGGTATAATTCTACCGTTACTGTTGAGATCAAACACAAAAGAGCCAGACTTTAAACCAGGAGAGGATCCATTAAATTATTTTTAACCTACAGAGCTTGTTGTTTTGCTGTGCGGACAGTTGAGTTCAGTGCCTCAGATTAAAAGGTTTGAGGGAAGAAAAAAAAAAGCCTGAAACTGTTTTTGCTTCCTCCTTCCTGCTTCTCAGCAGTCTCTTCCGACCCCCGGTGGTGTCTTTGAAAGCAGTGATTCATTCAAAAATGTTGAAACTAAAATGCAGAGAAAGTATTTTTTGCCATAACCCGCAGTTCATAGATCACACTGCGACAGAAAGAAAGGTTTCGTGGTGCCCACATACATTCTGTGAACCGTTACGAGCATCCGCAACGTTGTATACTGTATGCATCCAAACCTCTTTTTCCAGGTTATTAAATACCCTCGACAACAGACTCGTATCAATAAACACACAGAACAATGACAGCCCTTTGAATTCCTCACATTCTTCTATCATGTCTAAGCAGTTGTATTTGTTTACATTATCACAAGTCTGCCTGGGGAGAGCGGTTATTTTTATGATGTGCTTTGTTTGGATTGTTGTTGCAAAGAAGGAAATGTGGAGGTTTGCTCAGGGAGTGATGATAAAGGAGTTGTGTAACTACAAAGTAACAAGTAGGATGGCAGGGGGCTGCAGAGGAAGGTAGGAAGGGTCTCAGGCTGCCTAACAGGGATGGCAGTCTGTAATTAATTTTGCATGAGTCTCTCTTCCCTTCTTGTGTTTGTTTTGTTCTTTTTTTGTAAAGTGCAGTGCAGTTCCAGACGTGGAAGACAAAGCAACCTGACAAAAGATGAAGTTGCTTTTAAACTATTGGGCTGGTTTGAATTTTTAATACAGAAAATAATTTGTTAGAGACAAAGGTTTTGACGTTGAAAAGGAAGCTGCATAAAATTAGTCAGTCATCATATTTAATAGCTTTGTAAAGAACTATATTTATAAACATGAGCTGAACTTTTAAAGTTACTGACAAGTCTGTATCAATGTGTTCTGCATTACAGAGGAACCTGAGAACAACGCTGATGCCAGCAACACAAGTGAGTAGATTTAATAGCTCTCCATGTAAACTACAACCTTGTCACCTCTACGTGCTTTCTTTTCCAAATGCTTTCAATTTATCTCAATTTACTGACCAAGTGTTTAACAACCAAATACGTATAAACATTTTGAATTGGATGGTATCTACTAGGGGTGTGAAGATTAATCGATTTTTAACAATTGCCAGACGTGCATGTGTTTAAAGCAACTGCAACAATAGATAGTTTTCATTGACAACATCATCCGGGTACTTTTTTTTTTTAGCGGTGCCATATTGCATTCTGCTTCAAGCAAAAAGCACACCAAGAGCGCTAATGAAACACAATCAGCTGAACCAAACGCAGTCGTACAAGGCGTACATGTGATTTTCATTCATTCATTCATTCAACCTTTATTTATACAGGCTAGCCTCGTTGAGCCACGGGGACTCATTTACAAGAGTGACCTGTCTCACTCACACCCAAGGTCAATTTTAGAGTTACCAATCAGCCTAACATGCATGTTTTTGGACTGTGGGAGGAAACCGGAGCACCCGGACAAAACCCACACATGCACGGAGAGAACATGCAAACTCCACCCAGAAAAGCCCCCGAGCCGGGATTTAAACCGGGGACCTGCTCGCTGAGAGGCAGCAGCTCTACCAGTTGTGCCACCGTGCTGCCATTGATATCACCTACATACCCCTTTGGCCATCACGGCCACAAAACTAACCAACATTCCTCCACCTCCTTTCTGACGTAGGCCCAAAATTATTTGTCAAGCATCCAAAAATCTACAGGAAGAAGAAAAATTGGGTAAGGTGAAGGGAGTTCAGCGGGCGAGACGCAGCGAAGGCTGGAGTGAGTGATTGAGACAGATGGAGCTGCACAGTCAGTTTAGGGTTAAAACATCTTACTCAGTTCCCTTTTCAGTCAGTCACTCGGTGCAACACTATTGCTATGGGAAATTGCGCCCCCGCACGATTACCTGAAGGAATACAATCACGCCTTAACGGCAGGGGGCGTCAGCATCACCCCAGAGACCCCGCCCTCTGGGTACTTAAGAAGATGCGGACGCCCATCCTTCTTTCTCTTTTTGCCCTTCATCTCGCTTAAACCTGAACTTCTCTTCTCTTCGTGGGACTTCTCTGTTTTTCATCGCTCGACCAGAGGTGAGCTCGCTCCCTACGCTGAGCGTACAGAGAATATTTCCTGCGTACTACTGGGCTGGCGAAAGCTAGTCCGGCACATTTTTCCTTAACCCCGAAGTTTTTCTTCTCTTCTCTCCGCAGACTGCTTCGCTCGACGGCGCCAACTGCGTCACATCGCTACCCTGCTAAGTCATAGCAGGCTAGCCAGCGAAATCGACGCGACGGAGGAGACGTCTCAAAAAAGAATTTTGGAAAGACTTGCTTGTTTTTTCTCGGACATGGATCCAGAGAAAGGAAAGCGAAAACCGAGATTTCCGAAAAAGGCTAGCAGGACGGCGAGCCCAACCTCGCGCGCCTGCCCCAGCGGATACGGTTTTTTCCTCTCTGCAACAGACACCCACGAGGCCTGTCCTGTCTGCCTAGGAATGCTGCACGCGAAAATGGAGCTGGACACGCCCGACTCCTGCCTACACTGCAGCCAGATGCTGGAGGCGGTGAGGAGGCACCGGGTGGACTTCGTGGCCAAAGCCATGGGCGCAGCTGCGGCGCCAACAGACCCGGACCTCATTGAGACTCTCACTCCCACGCCGGAGCTCGAGAGCATGGTTTTGGAGGACAGTACTCGAGTCGAATGGGGCGACAGCCCAGATGTGGCAGCTCCCATTGGGGACTTGACACTCGAGGCATGATGAAGGCGGATGAGATCTCGCTAACAACCTCAGGTGAATTTTCTAGTGACGAAGCTGACAACGAGTATGACGGGGAAGAGGAGGACCTCTCTCACATCCCGGCGCCTGTGCTCCCGGAGACTGACACTTCGATCCCCACTCTGTTCGACTTGTGCCGCAGAGAGGCGGACGCGCTACAGATCTTGTGGCCCGAACCTCCACCCCATCAACAAGTCACGAGGTTGGCAGGAAATTATTTTTACGCTAAGCAGCAATCTACAATGAGGCACAGGATGCCCATCTTCCCGGATTTCCTTACAGAGCTGACTCACACCTGGCCTGAGCCCAGAGCTCCTATGCTGCTCCCGCTCTCACAGTTCCTCGATGTGGCTGGAATGGAAGCAGCAGGAATAGCCAACATGCCACAAATGGAGGACACGCTTGCATCTCATTTGGCCCCCAGGACTTCTGGAACAAAACCGACTCTGCCCAGTAAAGCCTGTCAAGCCTCAGCTACTCACCTCGAGAAATGCTACTGGGCTCAGGGCCTCGCGGCGCGCGCGATGAACGCGTCCGCGATGATGCAGGCGTACCTGGCTGAAAAACTACAGGAGCTCCAGGTGACGACAGACAAGCAGGCTGCCACCGAAGTGCTGGAGGAAGCCCGTAGGGCAACAGACTTTGTGCTCTGCATGATGGGGACTGCAGCCATCGCACAGGGCAGATGCATGGCTGAGGTGGTCATCGCCCAACGTCATCTGTGGATGACTCTAACAGACCTCCCGGAGGGACAACGGATTCATTTTCTGCACCACTCAATAGAACCGACGGGACTGTTTGGAAAGGCTCTGGACTGGATTCAGACAAGGCTTGAACAGAGGAGCAAACAGGCTGAGGCAGGCATGCCCAGGAGAGCTTTTGCTCCCCCCCAGGGAGACAGCTGGGAACAGGCCCGTGCAACCTCGGCACCGCTCAACCACACGTAATCCGCCGCAAAAGAGACCGGCGTATGAGGGGGAGCACCGGCAAAGACCCCCACCGGGTCCGCCACAAGCCAGTCATTCCTGGAATAGAAACAGGTTCGTTCCCCGCCAGGCGGTCCAACAGAGGACCTCCTCGGTAAATCGGGACACAAGGCAGAAACGTGCCTGATGAAACAGGCCCTCTGCTTAGCTTTACAGGCTCGCCCGCCCACGTGGTACGGGAGCTGAATTTTACATGTCCAGACTTTATTTGTAAAAAGGTACAAAAAGCTGGTGACTTTGATGTGTGCACAAAACATGGTTGTTCTGCTGTGAGTGACATAAAGTCAGAAATGTCATTGCACAAAAACACGAATAAAAACTCAAAGAACAGACTCACCCGGTTTCTTGACTCAAAAAAACAACAACACAGCAACATCAACAACACAGCTCCCCTCTGATACCGATCGCTATAAAGGGTGGGGGGGCTATACCCCCCCTTCCCTCGCGGCTCATGGGGTACTAACTCAGACAATAAACCCCAACAGGTGGTCTCAGGGCTGTCTGCAACAGACAGACCCAGAGGCGTCTGCTAACAGGTACACCGGCTCTCACGGGGCCAGGTGAGGGGGGTCACATCTTCCAACCTCCACCTCGTCGGAACCCACAGGGCCGACAATACACAAATTCAACAAGCCTGCA
The DNA here is from genome assembly GCA_038048925.1 of Garcialebias charrua. Lineage (NCBI taxonomy): Eukaryota > Metazoa > Chordata > Actinopteri > Cyprinodontiformes > Rivulidae > Garcialebias > Garcialebias charrua. The sequence goes on from JBBPBX010004013.1 coordinate 49,748, forward strand.
ACATGTCTGCACGCCCGGAGGGCGCGCCGACAGAACCTGGTAACTGTGGCAACATGCCGTTTTGGCCACCAGGCGCTTTTCAGTGTATTTCAGCATTGAGTGACCGGGGGTGACCGGGGGGCACAACAGAGGCCCACAGGGCCGGGCCAGACTCACATGCTGACAAAAGAGACGGTGATGACGCTGTAGGGTTTGTAAACAAACGTTACAAAACAAGAAATGCACCAGGGCTGGATCAGATTCCTCTTCCCCATGCTCGAGAGGGTCTGGACTTAATGTCATCAGCCAGGCATATAGGTGCTCAGCAGAAAAAGGTGTTTAGTGCAGTTTTACATCCTTACGCTGAAACTAACTTTTCATCTTACATGGACAGCAGACCGTGCACAAGCAGTGAACCTGCAACATGTGACAGTGCTCGTTGCACTGAATCAGCTCTGCTTTTAAATGGCATCCCCTCACCAGGAGAGACACAGCTCCCTGGAGTTTTACCAAGCTCCAGAGTGATGGTGGGGCCAGAGGCTTGTGAACCAGACCCGGTTATGGAACGGACTGGAATCAGGAGGTCTGTTCGCATACAAAACCTGCACTCCCTCCGTGCCGTGTCTCTCCCTAAAAGGAGAAAAAGCAAACATTCTGGCCCACGTTTATCCAACAGGGACTGTGCGTTGCTCCTGTCCCCCAGCACTCCCGGTCCGGGTGGTGTGGGTACACATTTACAGGAAGGTCCCCTCCCTAATATAACTGGCCCCCAAGGGGTCATGGGGCCCAGGGCCCTTGGAGGTGGACTTACTCCAGGAATGTGGGCATCTTCTCCTCTTCAGGGACCTGCTGCATCACCAACAAGAACAGCCTCTCCGCTTATGCCCAGGACTGTGGCAACCTACAGCTTGGCTGCTGAAAGGAACAAACTGATGGCCTCAGGCCTCCCCAGCAATGTGGTAAATACCATACAAGGAGCAAGAGCTGTGTCAACACAGACTCTCTATGCTCGTAAATGGTGTGTTTTTGAAGCTTGGTGCATGGAAAGGAATATTGTTCCTTATTCCTGTGACCTGGTCCAGCTTCTTACTTTTCTACAGGACTTGCTGGAGAAAGGCCGTTCCTTTTCTACAATTAAGGTGTTTCTGTCAGCCATCTCAGCATGCCATGAGGGCTGGGGGGGCAAGACGCCCGGTGCACACCCTCTCATGATAAGGTTCATGAAGGGTGTACTGAGGAAAAGACCCCCCAGCAGGACCTTGACCCCTGAGTGGGATCTCCAATTAGTCCTGAGTGCGCTCTGTGAGCCCCTATTTGAACCATTAAGCGATATTCAGATAGATTTGCTATCTTATAAGACCGCTTTGCTCCTGGCTCTTTGCTCAGCGAAACGTGTGGGTGACCTCCATGCTTTGACCGTGCACCCAATGTGTACCAGGTTTGCCCCTGATGGGTCAAAGGTCACCCTAAGGCCTAACCTTGCATATGTCCCAAAGGTCCCGACTCTGAATCTCAGAAGTTTGGACTTTGAACTCTCTTCATTTCCTCCTGCTCCTGTCCTCACTCAGGAACAGAAAAAACTGAGGGCACTCTGCCCTGTTAGGGCCTTAAATGCTTACATTGAGAAAACAGCTGATTGGAGGAAAACAAACCAACCGTTTGAGTGTTTTGCAGCCCCAAAGCAACGCCTCTCACACTGGGTGACTGAGGCCATTAAGAGGGTGTACAGTAGCAAAGGTCAACAGGTGCCCTCTGGGGTACGTGCCCATTCTACTTGAGGCTTGGCCACCTCGTGGTCACTGTTCAAGGGTGTGCCAGTTGCAGACATCTGTGCAACTGCGAACTGGAGCTCAATGAACACGTTTGCAAAACATTACAGTTTGGACATTACTGCGTGTGACGTCACTCAGGTTGTCCTCTCTAACACACAGTAGAGAGCAGCCAAGTGATGCCCAATGTATAAAGGCAGATGTTCACACAAGCATGCATTTTACTGAGCATTTCAAGGGCGTGAATGAATTACGTTCCCATAGCAATAGTGTTGCACCGAGTGACTGACTGAAAAGGGAACTGAAAGTTATGCACCATAACTTATGTTCCCTGAAGGAAGGGAACGAGGTGCAACACAGTTGGCCCTTTCAATGCTGAAGCTCGGTGAAGTGCATTTTGAAGAAAGTAAGATGGGCGTCCGCATCTTAAGTACCCAGAGGGCGGGGTCTCTGGGGTGATGCTGATGCCCCCTGCCGTTAAGGCGTTATTGTATTCCTTCAGGTAATCGCGCGGGGGTGCAATTTCCCATAGCAATAGTGTTGCACCTCGTTCCCTTCCTTAAGGGAACATGAGTTATGGTGCATAACTTTCAGTTCTCCAGAACTCAGAAATGATGCTTGGTTCTGTTGAGATCTGAACCAGGTGGGCTTGCCCTCACTTGCTCTATAGTGATTGAGCTGCTGCTTCTTAATGTTTCATGACCTTCTGTATTGCAGAAATGAACGTTTCACTTCCCCAAAATCAGATCAGTTGTAAAAACCAACTACAATGCACACCTGCACCATTATTGCACTGATACAATGCACACCTGCACCATTATTGCACAGATACAATGCACACCTGCACCATTATTGCACAGATACAATGCACACATGCACCATTATTGCACTGATACAATGCACACCTGCACCATTATTGCACAGATACAATGCACACCTGCACCATTATTGCACAGATACAATGCACACATGCACCATTATTGCACAGATACAATGCACACATGCACCATTATTGCACTGATACAATGCACACCTGCACCATTATTGCACAGATACAATGCACACCATGCACCATTATTGCACAGATACAATGCACACATGCACCATTATTGCACTGATACAATGCACACCTGCACCATTATTGCACAGATACAATGCACACCTGCACATTGTCACACAGATACAATGCACACCTGCACCGTTACCACACAGATGCAATGCACACCTGCACATTGTCACACAGATACAATGCACACCTGCACTGTTATCACACAGATACAATGCACACCTGCACATTATCGCACATATACAATGCACACCTGCACTGTCATCGCACACATACAGCGCACACCTCAGCGCACACTTGCACCATTATCACACAGATACAACGCACACCTGCACATTGTCACAAAGATACAATGCACACCTGCACCACTATCGCACAGATAGATAAAAATAAACTGCTAAGCAAACAATGGCTGACCTATGCCAAAATGCATGACTTACAATATGGCGGATTGATCACGTGATCGGCAATGGATCAAAAAGACAAACACTGATTAGAAAATGTTTACTTTGAGGTCAGTCCTACATCTAGTTGCATAAAATCTATAAATTTGCTCAGCTTGATTAACAAGCTTGACAAACCAGAAGTTGCTGAGTTGAGATGCAGCAGAGGATGGTGGGCACCAGATTGCTTGATTTTTTTTATTGCTCATAAACTCTCTCTTCTCTTTCCCTTCCAGAGGAGCCAGAAAATCTTGAGAGCTCGATAGAAAAAGCAACTGATTTGAATAAAACTGAAAGCATTCAGCCCAAAGGTAAGAAAACAGAGGAAATGTTCATGTTGACTCGCAGATGTGCACTTATCTCACACATTCTTATTAGTGACCACAGCTGCTGAGTTAATATCTTTTAAGATACTCTTCAGCTTTGTGGAGCTATATTTTGTCGTTTCCCCGTGTGTCTCCATCTTGTTTCTGCAGGAGCAGGCAGCAGGCAGACTTTGTGCACGCTCCTCTAGGGCCACATGCATTTGTAAATCTGCTCTGCTGCAACTAAAGCCCTGATTGTTTGGTACAAAGTTGTCAGCATGTCTTTGGAGATTGAATCTGATGGATTACCTGGAAAGTCAACCATCAGACATTCAATAGATCAGGTGTAAGATGCATAATATTCCAAATCGCAGCCACCTCAAACTATAGGGGTAATAATCACGCCAATAAATCACTTGTGATAATGACACCATGTTGTTATTCTCAGATTTGTGCTGAGATCCAGGGTAATAAGATGACATGTAATTTGAAAGTTGACATTTGTGGAGAGTGCTTTGAATTTCTATTTCAACAAATGTTCTGCATTATGAAGAGTTAAGCCAGAAAAGGAGATTTAAAGACTTGGGCATCGTGGAGTTTTCAGGTAGACGGGAAAAATCAAAAATCATTAAGCATCTGCTTTGAACAGATTGTTGGGGTTGAATAAATAGGACAGCTTATGAAACAAGTTGGCAGAGGTACACAGGTTGGTGTAGGAGGGGGAAAGCTCAAAAAATGCCAGACAAAGGCACCAGAGAAGAAAAAGAGTTGTTGTTGAACAACAGTCGGGATCAAGGTGAGGTGTTGTGTTTTAGAGCTGGCCAGCATGTAATGTGCTTTTAAATGTAGCCAGAGTACAACATTAAGGAATCACAATGGACAGCCCTGTCTTATTGAACACAGGTAATGGAATATTTAATTTTTTACAAAAGCTTCATGTTGCCTTTCAAAATCATACTCACTTTTTTATTTATTATTGCTGATTACATTCAGTTATGAAGTCTATAATATTCCCTTTGATTTGCACTTGAGTTTTCATTTACTAAACATTGTTGACATCCCCCTGAAATGATACCTGTTGCAAAGAATGCAAAGTTTTAGTTTTAGGTTTATATGTTATACAACATCCTAACATTATTCCCTGTGATTTAACTCAATTAAACAATAAATACATGCAGATATGACAAGTTACGTTTGTCTGTAGGGGCGTTTAAACTGCATGCCCTGTGTCATACCATCAGAATATACTATTTAAGAAAATTTAGGGAACAACGATTACAAATCGTCTATATTTCAAACAGGAATCTTATACTCACTTTGCAAACAACATTCCAAGTCTCGAAACATTTTGTAGATAAACTGTTTGCATGAAGTCTAACAAAGTCAGGTCCTCTGGATGGATTAAGAAAAAACAAAATTGAAATGTTTTGTCTTTTATCCAAAGGACTTCTTCAGTCTGAGGAGCTGCAATAAACTCAGTCTTATAAATAGCACCTTCTCATGGTGGATCAACCAGTTTTGCTGGTGACAGACAAAACAAGCTGTTCACATGATCAAGGAGGACCATCAGCCTAACAAACGATCGTTAGTGCCCTCATGGCCGCTTGCTATTCACAGAGGGCTGAGTGATACTTGCAACAACAGCATTGTAAGAAGACCGCAAGGATGGCCCAGCACAGATGATCATCATCAGACCAGGACTCTGCGGTCAACAATCATCTGCAGGCCAGAGGTCACTCTTTCACGGATGAAGATGTGCACATCCTTGTTAGAGTTGGTTTGAGAGAGGAGTGAAGGAAGCCATCTTTGTGAAGAGAAACCGCCCACCATTAAACAGGGGCAGAGGCCTCCATGTCCAACTGTCACCTTCTGTTATTGCTATAATATCACTCAGCACTCTGTGCAAGCGGCCATGAGGGCACTAACGATTGGTCGTTGGGCTGATGGTCCTCCATCTTGTGAACAGCTCGTTTTGGCGGTCACCATCAAACTGGTTGATCCACTATGAGAAGGTTCTACTTATAAGACTGAGTTTATTGCAGCTCCTCAGACTGATGAAGTCTTTTGGATAAAATATGGAGAAAAAAAAGTTTTATTCTTTCGGCTCCTCCCTTCGTCAGGGGTCGCCACAGCAAACTAGTCACACGAAGACTTGGCAATTGTTTGTTTTTTACGCCAGATGCCCTTCCTGACACAACCACAGACCACCGAGCTACCACAGCCCTCTGTGTGGAGCAGAGAGCTGATATCTAGGGTTCCCGGGGGAGCAGATGGTGTGGGTTAAAGGCCTTGCTCAAGGGCCCAGAGTTGGGCAGATGAGGGTGGAGACAGGTGTGACTGCTTCAGAGTCAGAGAGTCAGAGAGTCTTTATTGTCATTTGCACCGCATGTGGTACATGAGATGAAAACGAGATTATGTACACGAGGTCCCAGTTACATCCAACAACAATGAAAGAGAAAAACAGTAATAACATCTAGAACTAACTAAGAAAACATCAACTAGTAATACACTAAGCCTAATATAGTGGGAATAAACAGCAGCACGAACATGAGTTTGTATGAGCAGATGGTCACAGATGAACACAGATGAACACAGCAACAAGAAAACAGATCAGCATCAGCATGATGTGATATTTTGCAGTGTTTATTATTTATTTTTATTCATGAGTCTAACAGCCTCAGGGTAGAAGCTGTTCCTCAGTCTAGTGGTTCTACACTTGATGCTCCTCAACCTCCGTCCTGAGGGGAGTGGGGCAAAGAGTGAGTGTGCTGGATGAGTGAGGTCTTTCATGATACAGGTGGCTCTTTTCCTGCATCTGGAGGTGTAAATGTCTGTGATGGTGGGGAGACTGACTCCAACAGACTTCTGTGCAGCCTTCACCACTCTCTGCAGAGCTTTCCTCTCTTCAACTGTGCAGCCTCCATGCCACACGTTGATGCTGGAGCACAGGATGCTCTCCACTGCACACCTGTAGAAGGAGGTGAGGACTGGGCTGCTCAGACCAGCTCGTCTCAGCCGTCTGAGGAAGTAGAGTCTCTGATGACCTTTCACCTTTCACTTATCCCACCCACATTTTTTATGTTGTTGGTTGAACCGGCAATCTTCCAATCACAAGTAGGGATGGGGCCGATCCGATCCAGTATCGGTAGCAGCATCCGATACCAGCATAATTTAAGTATCGGATTTTCCAATCCTACCTGCCGATGTTTCCGATCCAGCTTCAAAGAGCACTTGTGTTCCACCATATTCTGTGATTGCCGTCTTAAATTGTGTGAGTTAAACCCAATGAAGACTTTCTGAGCATCACAACAGGAAACACCCAAACTTTAATAGCATACAAGAGGCAGGTCTATATCACAGACGTCATTTTCACTCATTTTGCAGCTTGAAAACTGAAAAACCGCTAAGCATTATGGGAAAGACAACATAGTCCACTCCCCTTAACCACTACGGGAGTGGATTTTGTTGTCTTTCCCATAATGCTTAGCGGTATTTTAGTTTTCCAGCTGCATCATGAGTGAGAAGGACATCTGTGATATAGACCTGCCTCTTGAATGCTGTTAAAGATTGGGCTTCCTGTTGGGAGGCCCAGAATGTCTTCATTGGGTTTAACTCACACAATGTTAAGACAGTAGTCTCAGTTCAAAATAATTCATTATTACAGCCTCACATACCTGAACCGTATCGGATCGGAAAGTATCGGTATCGGTCGATACCCAGTTTTAAGTATCGGATCAGAAGTAAGAAATGTGGATTGGTGTATCCCTAATCACAAGTTCATCTTCTTAACCTCTGCGTAACCACTCCCGGATAAAAGATGAAACATGAATCTTATACTCATAAAGATGAAATGTTTTAAACTTTTTTTTTTAATCCATCCAGAAAACCTGACTTAACTTTGTTAGTTTTTTTACCTGGAATATTGAGCATACGCATCAGGATGATTTCACGAAGGCTGCCAGCTTCTGTTGAACTTGAGCCAAAAATACTGCTCTTCAGTCGTGAGCATTTTATAAACAGTTAACTTTAAAAAATAATTTGGTAGTAAGGACTAACACTTCATGCTTGTATTTCCTGTCCAGACGCAGCGGAGAACAAAGAATGACCAGCTGAGAGGGGGAACAACTGACCTCATCTGACAGCCAGCAAACTGTGCAAGGCCAACCACCCTGGTGTCAGAGTGTCAGAATGCGCTCTGACACGGGCCCAGGACAACCAGATGCTCACATCTCCAACGTTACTTTGCTTCCTCCCCAACTCTTTGCTAAGAAACCATTCTTCCCTCAAGTATGTTGGTACTGTATGTATATGTGTGTATGAACCCTTATGATAAGACTTGAACATAACCAGAAAAGATGAGCCATAACTCACTGTGTGTGAAGAGTCAAACATTTAGCCATCAGGGTGCAATGAGATCAACCAAGTTAGCGTCTGTTTTATTTGATGAAACCCACTGTGAGAGCGCGGTCAAACTGTCGGAGGACGGCAGCCACGGCTCCTACATGCCGACACTCCTGGCTGGACATTTAACATCCACCTTCCTTTAGCTCTTACAACTCAGACAGTTTCTACGCTCGTTGTGGCATTTCACTGATGCATCTGTGAGGCCCTTCAGAGAGCACCACACCAACACTTGCCCCATCTCCTCACGCACTCGTGCGCCTCCAAGTTGAGTCAGCCAATAGCTGTAGGGCATTTTATCTGTTAACGTCCCAGATCATGCACACAAACGAGGATGAGTGTCTCTTGACGAATCGATTTGTTCTTTTGTTCCCCCTCTTCTTTTTTTTGCCATTTCCAGTGCATGCCAGAAAACTCCTTTGAATTTTCACCAATCTAAACAAGAACTACAGTCTTCTTCGCTCTTGCTTGTCTCCTTTCCAGATTGTCTCTAATTGTACGGAAGGAATCTGCCTTATTTCATATCGAACAACAAAAATCAGCGCCACAGACATTAGGAGGTGGTCCAAGCTGGAATTCTTGGTCGTGTGTTGCTTGCAGATGATTTGTATTTTTCTTTCCATCACGTAATGGCTATAACCTGTTGCTAATCATTTATTTTCTTTCGGTTGGTAAAAAAAAGGGTTTGATTTCGTTAAATTGCTGGTATGATTCATTTGTTATTTTTTAGTGGTGCCATACTAAAAATTTGATGAATTACAGTTCTACAAAAGGTTGCCTTCATACTTTGATGTCTGCTTTGCTAAACTATAACAGAAACAACTAATAAAGTTTAAAATGGTCATTTTGTAATGCGTCTTGTTTTTACATCGGTCATATTTATATTTTTATGTTAACCAGTAAATTTGCTGATTTCCTTGTTAGACAAGCATGGAAGTATTTAGTTTTATATTCTGGTACAGAAACAATTATAGTTCCTCGAGCACCAGATGCTTTTGGAGAGAGTCAGACCTTTGGAGAGCCAGCACAAAACACACAATGGTCCCGATCGAGTCCAAATAATCCGGAGAAGACACCGGACCTCCAAGCAACGCCTCCCCACTCCGGTTCTGACCGGCTCTCTGCATCCACTGAGCACCAAGTCGCCACGAATAAGGACTGAACTTTTTAGTCAGGTTCGTATCAGATCAAAACTCCCTCCATTTTGGCAGAAAGCAGTGGACCAGAAGCACTGTTGGCTTCTGGGTAATGTGGTTCTTCGACTGACGTTACAGTATATGTAGCCTGGCCCTCGCCTTCCTGCACAGCTCCGCTCAATTCTCATTTCCCTTCACTGCTCAGTCTGGGACTTCTCCCATAGACAACGATTTCTCCGGCTGATTTTTGACCGGACCAATCAGAGAACAGAAGGGGCGGAGTTTTTGGCCCCTAACCCACGCCCCCACCTGTCCCAGCGCGCAGCCAGCGAGCATTCGCATGTTCTCATTCAAAGCGATGCAAAGCGATGCAGGACTGTTTTATATGTGACACAAATGTATTAATTTCCCCTTCTTAATCCCTTATCTGGAGTTTTCTTTTGTTTTTTTGGCCAAAAGTCAAGTGATCGCTCCCTCCTCCCTCCTCCTCTCCCTCCGCTGATGAGGAAATGCCTCAGGTTGTCACGAGAGAATTAAACTCGGGTTTTACGTTGCTGCCCGAGTCCCATCAGATTTTCTGGTCTTCTGGTGTGCTGGACCAGCGATCCATGGTTTTATTTTATTTTTTTAGAACGTTTTATTAACATATAAACACAGAATATGCAGCGGCAGCGAGAGAAAATGCAGCAGGAGGCGGAGCTGAAGTCAAGTTCAACAGACCACGGGGGAGCAGCCATATATGGCTCTGAGGGGGAGGGAGCAGAATGCTTTCCCTGTTCAAAATTTTTCTAAGATCCAATGGTTTTGTTCCTCAGCAGAGGCCACGCCTCCAGCAAGAATCGGTTCTCTATGGAGAAAGTCCAGACCCTAGTACGAAGCGAAGTGAAGGACAAGGGTCTGGTTTTAACCAGGCTACAGTATATGCTCATTTAAAAGAAAACTACAAAATGGCGGCGCCTGTCCAAAGTTTTTTTTTTTGGGGTTAACTTTTTATTCCGTACCGTCCCAATCACGTGAGTAATATTAAAGTTGACAATTGTTGAAAAACCATGAAACTCAAACTGCGAAATAGTGAGGGACTACTGTAGTTTGTCCTGTAGTCTTTTACATGTTCACCCTTTGGCCCTCTGGCTTTTTCCTATATCAAATGAGACAATATGTTTTACACCCTCCCTTCAAACCACAACAAACTTCTCCATCTTCATCACAAGCTAATTTTTATTGATGTTGAGTAATTCAAACGTTTATTTAAAGAGTTGCTCTAAGCTTCACAAAAGTCCCAAATCTAAAAAAAAAAAACTATTTCTGAAGAAGTTACATCATTGAATTTAAACGAAGTGAAACTAGCTCATACTATTTTAGTTGCTATGATTGCTAGATGATGTCTTCATGGACTCATGTTGATCCAAATCCAAACTTTCCCTTTATTTGCATCACAAACCCTGCACCAGAACGAGCTCCTTATCAAACAGAAAGGAACCTTCATTTTAGGAGGATTTTACTTTGCTAAATGAGCAGATGAGCTGGTGTTTGTGGAGGGCTTCTGGAGAGCAGATTGAGAGTTAGGCGAGCCGACGCATGAACTTTGTTTTACAAAAACATAATTTGTTATATCTATTATTCGTTATCTCTGCCATGCTGATTATTGGCTGCCAACAAAGGAAAAACAGCAGTAAAGCTTTTAACTGGGTCTGTTATTTTTCTGTCATGTTAGCGAAATATTACAACCACCAAATGAAATTAAAATGAATCTCTAAACTGCAAATCAAATTTTCAGAAACCGAGCTAAAGTTTGATGTGGCAGCAACTGAGACAGCTCCAACACATTCTGTCCTAAAAGGAGGTTTTGATGTCTCGTCTCATTTTTGTGTCTTTTTTTTTTTTTTCTTCTTTCGGCTGCTCCCGAAGAAGACTTGGCAGTTATTTTTTTATGCTGGATGCCCTGGGTGACGTAACCAAAGACCACTGATCTACCACAGCCTTCTGTGTGGAGCAGAGAGCTGCCATCCAGGGCGCCCGGGGGAGTACATAGTGGGGGTTAAGGGCCTTGCTCAAGGGCCCAGAGTGTGTCAAATGAGGATGGAAGCTGGTGTGTGTGCTTCACCAATCCCACCCACGTTTTGATGTGGCCGGTACCGGGAGTTGAACCATCTTCCGATCACAAGCTCACTTTCTCTAACCTCTGCGCCATCACTCCCAGTCTCATTTTCGTGTAATCTTAAATTTAAATCTCTGACATGAAAAGTGAAAAATAAGCATTTCTTCAAGGAAGGCCAGCTGTTTTAATTTCTGTAGTAAAGGTGCTGGTCATAAAAATTGAATATCATGAAAAAGTTGATTGATTTCAGTAATTCCGTTCAAAAAGTGAAACTTGTATATTCATTCAATACACACAGACTGATACCGGTATATTCCAAATGTTTATTTATTTTAATGTTGATGATTATAATTGACAAGTACAGTAATGAAAACCCCAAAGTCAGTATCTCAGAAATTTTTAATATTGTGAAACGGTTCAATATTGAAGAAACCTGGTGCCACACACTAATTACCGGTAGCTAATTAACTCAAAACACTTACAAAGGCCTTTAAATGGTCTCAGTCTAGTTCTGTATCATGGGGAAGACTTCTGACTTGACAGTTGTCCAAAAGACGACCATTGACACGTTGCACAAGGAGAACAAGACACAAAAGGTCATTGCTAAAGAGGCTGGCTGTTCACAGAGCTCTGTGTCCAAGCACATTAATAGAGAGGCGAAGGGAAGGAAAAGATGTGGTAGAAAAAAAGTGTACAAACAAATGTGGGGGAGATTCACAGAGTGGACTGGAGCTGGAGTCAGTGCTTCAAGAACCACCATGCTCAGACGTATGCAAGACAAGGGGTTCAGTTGTCACATTCCTTGTGTCAAGCCCCTCTTGAACAAGAGATGGTCAGAAGCGTCTCGCCTGGGACTGCTGCTGAGTGGTCCAAAGTTATGTTCTCTGATGAAAGTAAAGTTTACATTTCCTTTGGAAATCAAGGTCCCAGAGTCTGGAGGAAGAGAGGAGAGGCACAGAATCTGCATTGCTTGAGGTCCAGTGTCAAGTTTCCACAGTCAATGATGGTTTGGGGGGCCGTGTCATCTGCTGGTGTTGGTCCACTGTGTTTTCTGAGGTCCAAGGTCAACGCAGCATCTACCAGGAAGTTTTAGAGCACTTCATGCTTCCTGCTGCTGATCAACTTTATGGAGATGCAGATTTCATTTTACAACAGGACTTGGCACCTGCACACTGTGCCAAAGTTACCAGTACCTGGTTTAAGGACCATGGTTACCTGTTCTTAACTGGCCAGCAAACTCGCCTGACCTTAACCCCATAGAAAATCTATGGAGTATTGTGAAGATGAAGATGTGAATGTGATTCACCAGACCCAACAATTCAGAAGAGCTGAAGGCCACTATCAGAGCAGCCTGGGCTCTCAGAACACCTGAGCAGTGACACAGACTGATGGACTTCATGCCACGCTGCAGTAATCCAGGCAAAAGGAGGCACAACTAAGTATTGATGCTGTACATGCTCATACTTTTCATGTTCATACTTTTCATGTTCATACTTTTCAGTTCATACTTTTCATGTTCATACTTTTCAGTTCATACTTTTCATGTTCATACTTTTCAGTTGGCCAACACTTCTAAAAAAAAAATTTTTTTTAACTGGTCTTAATATTCAAAATTTCTGAGATACTGAATTTGGGGTTTTCATTAAAGGGGACCACATGTAAGTATTTAAAAATTTTATGTTATGTCTGTGTGCTATCTTGACAATATTAATTCATTTTAATACACAAAATAATTCTTAGATAATTAATTATACCCTTTTTAATTCTGCCAGTTTTAACTTTCGTTTTGAACGACCGGTTTCTGATAGAAGTTCTGAAGTCCACGCCCTTCAACGATCTGTTTACGCCCTCTGCACAGCCAGTATCTGTAATGTGTTGTTGTTTTAAAATTAGCTCGTTTTTTATTACTCATTTGACTTACTGTTAGTGTTAGCTTAAGATAACTTACCGAAACCCGTCTGAGCGCGCCGCAGTTTGCTGCTCCTTTTAGCATGAGACCACCCGAATCCGAAGCTAATGTTAGCTTGTTCCTCTTCCGGTTTTCGCCAGCTCCGCTCGTTGCACGCGGAGACTTTGAGAGTTATCGCTGTTCCAGTCAAGACACACAAAGTTCACCAAGTGTCTCCCGTAAATTAATCGGTAAAGAGAAGGTCCTCGCTGTTGCGAGGCTTCTGCCAGGCTGCTGCGAGGCTGCACAGTTGAAGCTCCGCTCCATCGCGCCAGAAGAGGGGCTCGTTGACGCCGGTCCCTACGTCGGGGGTCTGCTCGTTTAATTTTTGCCGGCTGCGCGTTTGGAGCGATCGCAAATACACTAAAAATTGAACTAAAACATAAAAATAACAATTATACTTTATTTATAAAGCCATTTAAAAAACCACAGCTGCAACAAAGTGCTGTACACATGAAATTAATAACATATAAACAAAAGATGAGATGAAATCATGAAAAACAACAGTCATGTGTTTAATACAGAAATGGGTTGAGCCTAACCAGGGGTTGCTAGGTGAGGGGCTGGACTCAGGTTGGGGTGGGTTGTCCTCGCGCCTGTGACGTCACAAGCGCGATTGACTTCCAGTTTATTTCAAAAACGAGCCGTTTTTATCACAGTAAAATAAATCTACTTAGAGTAAATAAACCACTGGGTGCATTTTTTTGGCCTTTGGACTGTTTTTTTATGAAGTAAATACCCAAAGTTGAGTAAAAAAACATTAAAAAGTGAATTTTGAATGTGTGGTCCCCTTTAAATGTCAGTAATAATCATCAACAATAAAATAAATAAACATTTGGAATACATCAGTCTGTGTGTAATGAATGAATATACAGTAATATACAAGTTTCACTTTTTGAATGGAATTACTGAAATAAATCAAATATTTCATGATATTCTAATTTATGACCAGCACCTGTAAATATGAAACAAACTGGACTTTTAACAATACTTTTTATGTTTTTGTCAACACAGTGCATGAACTAAATTGTGTATTTCTTTCAGACCTCTCCATGTTGAATATTTATTTTTCTCTTCTCTGCCTTTATTTGACAGCTGGTGTACCGTTAGAGATGATATTAACTTGATTTTGGGAAGTTGTGGATATTTTATCTGTGTCTTTACCAAATAACCACCAAGTCGTACCAGCAACACTGGCAGGAACAAAACTGATTTCCTCCAGTCAAATAAAGCAACAGAGCCTTTATCCTGCTGAGAGATGTTTAGTTTCAATAATTCTTATTTTTACAGGAAACAACTGCAAAACAAGCATCCACAACAGGTTTCCTCATCTGTTGACTTGAACGAGACTCCTCGCTGAAGCAGCTATCGTATTCCATTAACTTGTCGCATGCCAGGCAGATGTCTGTCGTGATTGTCTCCAGATTGGTAGGTGTTTAAAATTTAACGACTCCATTTAAATGTTGCATGTCGGAGCGGTGGGTTCCCTGAACCCGAGCGGTTGGAGGTGTCAGGGGAAAACTGCTTCTTTGCACAAGCTTGGTGCAACAAACCAGCTCTTTAGAATAATAATAATAAAAATAAACACTTCAGTGCAAAAATAATAAACCGCCTCTTACCAAAACAGCCCGCCGTCCTAGTTTACATCTGACGTTGTTGAATTTTCTGGCTTGTATCAGAGTTGTTGACTCTCATCCTTAACAACAGCCCAGAAACATCACAGGCCTCACATTAAAAGGACCCATAAATACACGTTAGGGTGTTTATGGGGTGATTGACGTGAGAGATATGTTTTTGTCAGGATCTCACACGTCTTGTCAGGCTGCTGCGAGTTGATGTGATGTGCTCCATTTATTTCCCGTTTCAAATAAAAGCTCAGTGAAGCTCTTCTCACACAAACACGCTTGTTCTCTCGCCTTTATTTTTTTTTTTTGCTACACTACTCTCCCTGCTGCTTAGCTCCTCCCTCCCGCCACCGAACAGCGACCCGGTGCCACAATGGCTGTTTACACCGCAGAAACAAATTGGAGGAAAGTAATTCCTGCTAAAGCTTTAAATCCCAACACTTGATAAGCTGTTTTCTTATTTGAAGTACAGTGTTTGTCCTTCATGAAAATTCATCGCCCCCACAAGAAGCACGGGCACCGCTATAGGTGAGCTTAGCCGAGATAAACACTCTAATTGGGATGAAAATTGACGCCATTCATTATGGATGCTTGTCTTCAAAGGCAACTAGGGCAGCTGAGACGTTGAAAGGAAATTGACTTGCAGCTTTTGTAACAATATAGGAGTTATTAGTCAGTTTACTGACTTACCTATAGTTTAGACGTGCAAGTCTGAGCAGACTTTATCTGCACAAACTTGCCACCAAGTTCACGGGGTCTCAACTTTTTCAGAATAAATCAACAAATCTAACGATGTGATTAGCCAGTAATGTAATTTCACGCTTAGACTTCAATTTATGTTGGTCTACCAAAAGAATAGACCTTTTATTGAAACTATCACAAAAATTACATAAACATTTGTATCGATATTAGCTCTGATTTAATAACTACGTTGACAAGAATTCAAATTAAAACAAACAGACAATTAAAACTTAACTGTTGGCACAAAACTTGACAGATTAATAGCTTATGAAAAATAAGAAATAGGAGGAAGGAGTTCTGGAGCTAAGTTAAGCTAAAGTTGTTTACTTTGAACCAGACTAGGTGACACCGTTTCCCCCACACGAGCAGACTGGCTGGGCTCCCGCACGTTCAAACACACCACGGCTCTTTACCTGTTGGAGGTTCGTCTCTTGGAGACAAGAGTGGAGAAGTTTGTGGACACACACGTGGATGGGTTTGTCCAGTGGCCGTCCAGTTGGACTTCAGCGTGAGTGAGTGTGCTGATTCACGATACGAGGAACTCGCCTCCCTCGGCAGGGACCAACGGTCGAGCGCGCAGGCTGACTTTCAAAATAAAACTTTAGAAAACAAATTCTTCCAGAACAGTGACAGGATCACAGTAAGGCTTTGCTATGATCCTAGCGGAGACGTGGGTCGTTGACATAATGACCGGGACGTCTCCAGCTTTCAGAGAGGAGAGACAGGTTGACCGTTCGTTCTCCTCCCAAACTCTAAAGGCAAATGCAGGAAGTGCCCATTTATAGGGAGGCGGGATCTGAACCACCTCCTGAATAACTATTGGCTGGTTATAACAAAATAAAAGATGGAAGTATGATCCCATAGGCAGGAAGTCTCTTGACGGACAACAGGAAAACTGTTTACATAAACAGCCAGATGGCCTGCCTGTGAACACAGCTAATGTTATGTCTACTTTCACAGACAAAACAGAGAAGGAAGCTGAACAGCTAACAGTTTACCCTGAACTGTGTCTTAGCGACAGAGTCTTGCTTGCTTTTGCAGAAATAAAACCAGCAGAAGGTCAAAGCTCATGAAAGTAACAGATCATCATTAAAAATGACAAAAATATACTGTAGATCAATTCTGAATTAACACACATTAAAGAGAAAGTTCAATCTGATTAATTAGTGTCCATTAATTCATAATAATTGTTAAAATATATAAGTGTCCATGAAGGTGTAACACTTAGAGTTTCAGAGAGATGTGGAGAGGTGTACTTGAAGGTCAAGACAGAGGCCTATATCACTACAGTCCCCCTTTTTGGAAGTCATCGCCTGTCCTTGGGGATGAGTTCCAACACGAAAGGATACCACCGAATGTCTCTGACCTCTATGTAATCCAGCAAGTGGAAAAAAAAAATCAAAAAGTTCAAAATTATACTCCCATAATGTTTTTGGAAATTCCATACTGTTCGTAGGTAATCCCATTGCGGCAAGCTTTTAATCCTTTGGAAAACATAGTCTGTTAACCCATGGAGAACTGAGTCTGTGATCCCTTGGAAAACAAAGTCTTATAATCCACAACGGTAAATCCACAACGATGGGGGTTATTGATTTCATCAGCAAGAATGGTTTTTAATCAGCATGTAGAGGGGATCCCTCGATTGAAGCAGAGGAGGCGGGCCTTGGATGAAGGTTGAAGACCAACGTTGGATCAGCAGGTCCCCACATCGAAGGTTGCAGGCTGGATGGCTTCCAGTCGGTGCCACCCTGGTTCAATGTGTCATGCAATTATGTGGTTTTAGGTGGGCTTATGATAGGGATTCTACATTAAGCCTTACCTATATGCACCTGGTATGTAAGCTATCATGGATTAGATCAGCTACAATTACCAATTAAGGGGTGGATCAATGCTGTAAAAATCAGAAATAGGGATCTATACCTATAGAAATGTGGAGGGCTTCTGTAACGAAGGCCTCTTCATTCAAACTATTCCTCCATTCATTATTTAGTTTAGGTTAAACTAAAATAAAAAATGAAACTAGTTTGGTCTAAATGTCTGTTGTCTTTTAGACGAACGACGCAAAATTTGGTAATCCCTAAAAATTTTGAAGTCTATGGCGAGACTCATCAAAATGAATAGATCTAGAATAGAAACGATCGCATCGGTTCTACATAAATGATTGGGAGATCAGTGTAGATTATAGTACCTTAAGTAGTATTAATCTACTATGACTCATCAAAGATTGAGATCTTTAACAAAATGAACAGCATGTTGGCATAGTTAAAATCCATTTAAGTCTTCAACTTATCAACAATCAAAACCTCTATTGGCTGGGAGTGTTCAGAAAACAATAACAACTTCAATAACAACAAAAGTAGCAATCAAGCAACTAAAAACAACGTTTCACTACGTCAAACTCACTCTGGTCGTCAGACTCCAACGTCACACACAAGAAAAACAGTTCTTAGCTTTATAACCGATGTCAATTAAATCCTGCAGATTTAAACGGTTGTTAAGGTTAGTTTTTGTTGTGGGTTTTATGCTTAGCGTTTCTAAGTTCTAGTTGGAACGGTTTCTTTTCGCAACTAGAATAGTTTAAACTGTTTAAGCTTATTTACTATCCTGTGCTTGGACGACCTTCTTTTCCCATGAAGTCTGTGAGTTTGCGAGATCTTTGTCGTTTGTGGGGTTATTGAAATCTTTGTCCTTGACATGGGCATGGCCTAACATCACCCCCCTGTGGTCATGAGGGACCAAGCACACGGGTGTGGACGTCCGTCCATGGGCACGAGTTAGGATGCCATTGTTTAGTTTAAGCTGTTCGCGCAGTTTATGGGGAACCTTGTACAGGAACCTTATAGGTCTCGGCCAACGTATCTCTGTACGTTTACCTCTTTCTGCGTAATGCAGGTGTGTCACCACTGTCGGCGCCGTCGCAGGCGTGTCTCTGTCGTTGTGATGTATGTCTTCCCACTTCATGAATGAAGAGGTGCTGTTTGAGTCTGTAAGAACTATGTCATCTTTGAGTAGTTCTAGATTCAAATGCTCTTGAACCAAGGTTTCATTGAAAGCTTGGATGATAACTGAATTACCTGTCCCAGAGGACAGCACAGCGTTCTCGGTGTGTGATCCTTGGATCTCTACCCCGTCCTCTACCTGTGGTAGGAAGTGTGAGTCTGTCCCCCTTTTGTTTAAGGAGGGGTCCTCAAAATCTGTAACAATGGAGCCCAAGTGACTGTCAGAGTGTTGTAGACTGTCACCTTGTGGGCTCAGATGTCCTTGAACCAAGACTTCACTGAAAGCTTGGCTGTTTGCCGAATTACCTGTCCCACAGGACAGCACAGCGTCATCGGTGTGGGACTCTTGGATCTCCACACCTTCTTCTACCGGTGGTAGGTAGTGTTCAGTGAGTGCTGAAGGTGTCAGCTCGCAGAGGAGGTCCTCGTGATGGGCCAGAGTCTGGTCCAATTGTTGAGTCTCCTCTGTCTCATCTGTATATGAAGGATCACTTACCGGGTTTGTGGTCTCGGTTGGGGAATCCTTTTTTACCTTAGCGGTACCTGCTGTTAGACAGTCAGTGTCCTGACCTTGGTGAGGTACCACGATTGGCAGTGGACTGCTCACTGTGGTCCACATCGTCTGATTGCCATAATTTATAATCGCTTCAAAGCGATTTATAAAATCTTGGCCAACCACAAATGGAGTCTGGGGTGAGTCAAGTTCAGACACATATACCGGATGGTATAGTGACATTTCGCCAATCTGCATGTGAACCATGGCTATTAGGGTTGTTCTCGTCTTTGCGAGGCCCTGTTGCTCACCATAAGTGTATCTCACAAAGGGTATTTGCCTGCCAACATCGTTAGCGGCGGTCCTCAGCTCCTCAAACAGTTCGGCAGACATGATAGACACGTCTGAGCCGCTAACCAGGAGTGCTTCTTGCTCTAGGACCCCTTCCAATGTGAGTGGCAGGTAAGCTCTCTTAGCTATCCCCCTTTTTATAAAGTTACACAGAAACCGTTCTGGTTTTTCCACACGTTTTTGCGTACGTGTGACTCTGTCTGTGTAATCATCGTCGCTGTCAGCATCATGATGGCTGTCTGCCTCATGACCTTCAGGATGCGGATCTTCAGCAATTTGTTTGCTGTCAGCATCTATGTCAGTGTCGACGTTGTTGTTGTCAACTGTGTGCACTGAGTTGTAGCAAAAGGCAGTGCTGCGCGTCGCTTCGTCAGGTTGAACAACGTTGTTTGTGTTATCATCAAGGACAACGTCACACGTTGTCTCAGCTTGGTCAACCACTGTAACATTCAAATCATTTGACAAACAAACCACAACCTCAGTCACGTCCTCGCGCGGAGGCGCCGTTTCCATAATCTGGAGCATGTGTGACTCATTGCATGTCTCGAGCTGTGCAGCTCGAGGGGCAGGGGCAGGAGGGTCGCTTCTCGGGGGCACATGTCGGGACAGACCACTTTTCAAAGGGTCACGGTTCCCAGACATCAACTTCTCTCGAAGTTCACCCACTGTGAGACCTAGGTGAGAACTCTTTTGGTTCGATCTGAACCATCTTGGTTCATCTAGAGAGCGAACACCTACCTTGTGTGGTTCTCTGCTCCTCTCAAGGTTTTCAACCTGAGGGGCAGGGGGTTCAGAACTCCTACAGCTCGTAGCACCATGCTGATGTATGTTATTATGAAAAACCTGTGACCTCTCGCACTTTGAAGGAGAGGGAACCTCTACTACTTCCTGCGAGTGGGATGTGACCTTTTGACCTGTACAACCCTCTGATGGTATCCTAGGTTGTATTTCGGCCTCAAAAACTGACGCAGCATATTGTCTTATCACTTCCATGGAATCTTTTTTGCAATCAACCTTGAAATGAACACATTTCATTTGAAAAGGCATAAGATTCATAATGAAAAGACGTTTAAACTCCACTTTTTCCTCTAATCCAGGAACAGGTTTGCCCCCGGAGTAGACCGAGATTAGCCTGTCGTAGAATGACAGGGGATTTTCCCACTTATCCTGACGGACGTTCTTAGCAGCTAAGTAATTAGCATACGAAGAGGCAGATTCCCCCAAAATGCGGGGAGCACGGGCAGGAATCCCAAGGCCCCCATCCATCCATCTAGGATAGATAGGAGAGGAGCCCCCCTCAGGTGGTTCACCTGTTTGAACGTCCATCTGTGTACTGATTTTCTGCGAAAAACCAAGTAAAGTGGGTCTCATATCGCAGCCTGCAAATATGCACAGTGTATGAGCTGCTCAGAAAACATCCAAGATGTTAAATGAAATAAGTCAGTGATGTTTAGTAATTTGTCGACCTGTCACAAGGTCAAACAAAAACGGCTGTCGTTGTGAGATTTTTTGTGAAAAACCAAGACAAAAGAAGCCTCATGTGTGTTATTTTAAACTTGCAGTTTAAAATAAAAATAAAAACAGTTTGTTTTGCACAGAATCAATGATAAAAGTGTCAAATTTTATCAACAACAGACATGTCTGTATCAAATCTGTGTAACTGTCCTGCCATCAACATTTGATTATATGTGAAAATCAAATTAAAGTGTGCTGTGAGTACAATATTCTTAAAATGTTTCCCGTTTAAAACAGGAACAGTTACCATGTACTGTACACATTACAGGAAGACTGCGTCTTCTAATGTAACCAGCAGGGGTCACAGCGCTGGAAGTGAGTTTATCACAGCGACTGTAATTTCTCTATCTGACCGCTATAGAGGCGCTGTTATCACCAGTGAGCGCAGCCGTAGCTTTCAGCCCACACAGACATCCAACACGGATGAAAAGCATCAATCAGACAGATCTAAAGCGTAACGTGATAAGCTCTAGAACCCAGGCTCACAAAAACGAAATCATGTGAGCAAAATCGGTTGAACTGTGAAACCATTTAAACTGCGTTTAAAAGAAATAAGGTCGGTCCTCATAAAACCGGCAAAATCGGCGTCACGTGACCTGGTCACATGGCGATCGGCAGTTTTCAGAGCAACCGGCTCTGTCCACCCACTAAAATCTCAAAAACACCGCGATTAAACAGTCTTTTTAATGACAGTAATGGACAAACAAGCACGGAAACTCGTCAGGGACAAGTAGCTGAAGTGAAAAGTGACGAGGAGCGGGGCTTCACCCACTGCGCATGCGTCAACACATACAGCGTAATCGACCAATCACAGCGAAGACAGAACTGTAGTTCTAAAACCCAAGTGTTCATGGGAAACTGTGTCTTCCAAACCTAACGCCACCCACTAGTGACGTGCCGTTCGAGCGGTGCGTTCACGGACCTGCGGTCTTTTGAACTCTAGCGAGGAACGGACTTTTTCAACGTTCTAAAACAGTCATAAATACCGCAAAACACCGCGGTTAAGCCAGTCTTCGACGATATTACGTGCATAGAACTCGAACAAAACAAATAAACTGTTAGAAATGTGTGCAAAAATGAATCTGACAACCAGAGTCTACAGAAACCAACGTTCTTGAACGCGACACACAATGGACCAATCACAGCGTTTTAAGCAGCCATCTTGTCGGTACCGTTTAGCATTAGCTCGATCCAAAGTACTGGACTCTCTTCCACAAAATAAACGTATTTTTACACCGCAGAAAATACTGTCAATGAGCTGAAACACAACCAAGCTAACCCTCACGCCCCCAGGGGAGGCAGCACTCTAACTGTGTACAACAACGGACTTTACGTCAAACGGAACCGGAATACATCCGGTCCCAGCGGAGTGGGTTTTCCCGAACCTCGGCAAACACGTTGTAACAGATTAGGTAAAAATGGAGCAGCAAATGTGTGACACAGCTTCAACAGAAAATCGCAGATGTAATAGAATGAAACAGGATCGTGACTCGGCGGTCACAACAATGAAAGATGCATGCAGCCTCGTGACACGTAATGAAACGTCTCACAAGCACAGACAAAACATTTATCACGCACCCGCTCCAAGCATACGCTCAAATGTGAATGAAAAATAATTCTAACGGGAAAATAATCCAGACAATGCCACAATTAGCAACTCCCGGACACTCACCAGCCAAAACTATTCTTATAAGCCCAAAACCAGGATGCAAACTAATGCCAACAAACACCGTTAACAAAAATAAGCTACACCAAACAACTTAATAAACGTTCCAGGAACTCGGACGAGCCACCAATTGTAATTGAATAAATAATGATGTATAGTAAGGTATTTAAACACTTACTGAGCCACCATTATTGGATGCGCAGTTTAGCAGACTTTAATCTTGCACAAACTGCCACCAAAGTGCGAGTTCTTCCTTTTTCCGATACTAAGTTGTTTTTACTGTGATTAGACAAGAAATGTAATTTCACGCTTAGACTCAACTTATATTGGTCTACCAAAAAATAGACCTTTTATTGAAACTATCACAAGAATTACATTAAACATTTGTATCGATATTAGCTCTGATTTAATAACTACGTTGACAAGAATTCAAATTAAAACAAACAGACAGTTGGACCTTTCTGTTGGCACATTACTTAAAGTTTACCATGATGAAAATAAACATAAGGAGGAGTTTAAGGAGGAAAGATAAAAGATTGAAATGAAATGGTTGAATCTTATCTTGAGATGTTTAACCAGTGATAGCACCCTCTGCTCGGTTTCGGCTGGACGTCCGTCCCGTGATGAAACACTTTTACCTTCGTGAAGATGATCCTGTCTCAACTCCGGTAAATTAGTCAAGCCAGACGCGCAGGCTGCTGCGTTTTACAGGCGACCACTTTCATCTTGCCACGGTCTCGTGAAGTCTGCGTCGGCCTCCCAGAGTGATGCCTGGTTCTGGTTTTGTTCAAGATAACTTCAGAAAGAGTGTCACCGCTTGGAGCTGTGACACTCGAAGTGGTTCACAGCTGACGTGCTGTTTGAACCTTTGCTGAAGACGTGGGCCTTTGGTGCCTGGCCGGAACGTACATCAGCTTGGAGAAAAACGTCCGTGCGTCTTCCCTTCTCCCTCAGAACTCCAAAACCCAGTGAGTGCTGAGAACTGAGTCCCAGCACGGAGACAAAACAAAAACCTGCAGGTGTGAAAACAGAGCACTCTCTGTTTAAGCACAGATGAATTGTTTTTAGAACGGACGGGAGACCGAAGATTAAGTTATGTCTAGAACTTCTCCTTCGAAACAAAAACAGTTCAAACAAATACGAAGAATTGTTCATTCAACTTTAGACACATTCTGCATAGAGCAGACAGTTTAAAGCACGATCATTCTGAGATGTTCTCTTAACTTTGTCATATTTAAAATATACCAGCTTAGTAAAATCATCATTGAAATGACAAAAATACTGTTTGATCAATTCTGAATTAACACACATTAAAGAGAAAGTTCAATCTGATTAATTAGTGTCCATTAATTCATAATAATTGTTAACCAAAATAGTGTTTACTCGTCTCCTTGAAGGCTTCAAGAAGGTGTAACACTGAGAGTTCCAAAGAGATGCAGAGAGGTGTCCTTGAAGGTCAAGACAGAGGCCTATATCACTACAAATGACTCCACAAAAGACAAAGATCTCACAAACACACCGACTTCATGGGATAATAAGGTCGTCCAAACACAAGTTAGTAAATAAACTAATCAGGTTCAAACTACCGTACTTTCCCACCCTATAAGTCGCATTGTCCAATTTGAACTTAGAAACGCTAAGCCTAAAACCCACAACAAAAAACTAACCTTAACAACCGTTTAAATCCACGAGATTTAATTTGACCTCGGTCATAAAGTTGAGACCTGTTTTCTTGTGTGTTGCACTTTGGAATCTGACGACAAGAGTGTGTCGAAGCAGTGAAACGTTGTTTCCTTGTTGTTTAGTCATTACTGTTGTCATTAGTTGAGATATTGTTTGGTTCTGAACACTCCCAGCCAAAAAGGTTTTGTATTAACATTGGTTAATGAATGATATGGATTTAACTATGCCAACATGCAGTTCGTTTTGTTAAATCTCAATCGTCGAAGAGTCAATGTAGTTTAAAGCTACTCAAGGTACCATAAACTACATTGACCTCACAATTTCTAAATTGAACCGATTCGATCGTTTCTATTCTAGATTACCTATTCATTTTGATGAGTCTCGCCATAGACTTCAAAATTTATTAGGAATACCAAATCCTACGTCGTGCGTCTAAAAGACAACAGACATTTAGACCAAACTATATTTCATTTCTATTTTAGTTTAACCTAAACTAAGTAATGAATGGAGGAATAGTTTGGAATTAGAGGCCTTCGTTACAGAAGCCCTCCAAAATTTTGTAGGTATAGATTCCTATATCTAATTTTACAGAATTGATAATTGTAGCTGATCTAAACCATGATAGCTTACATACCAGGTGCATATAGGTAAGGCTTAATGTAAAATCCCAATCATAAGCCCACCTTAAAAAACCACATAATTGCATGACACATAGAACCAGAGTGGCACTGACTGGAAACGAACCAGCCAACAACCTTCGATGTGGGACCTGCAGCTCCAACGCTTGGTCTTCAACCTCCATCCAAGGGTCGCCTCCTCTGCGTCAATCGAGGGATCCCCTCTACATGCTGATTATGAAAACAATTGTTGCTGATCAATCAACAAAACTAATCGTTGTGGAATTACTGCTATGGAATTACCGCTGTGGATTATAAGACTTTGCTTTCCAAGGGATCACAGACTTTGTTTTCCAAGAGTTAACAGACTTTGTTTTCCAAAGGATTAAAAGCTTTTCGCAATGGGATTACCTCCGAACAGTATGGAATTTCCAAAAACTTTATGGGATTATAATTTTTGATTTTTCTTTTCCACTTGCTGGATTACTTCAAGATCAAAGACAGTTCAAGGTTTCCTTTCGTGTTGGACCCCATCCCCAAGGACTGGCGATGGCTTCCAAAAGGGGGGAGATGTAGTGGACCTACCCAGGGTCAAATTAAGGTTTTTGAACTGTCCAGTGATGACCTTTACTGACCTCTCAGTAAAGCAAGACATTTACTACAAAATCATTCATTTAGCTATAATCTGATAACATAGTCACCAATAAGAGACTATTTCTATCTTTGATTTTAGGCTGATGTGATCAAAAGAATAACTTTTGTCATTTTCATGATGTGTGCTTTTAAGCTGTGTTATTCTGTGAGAGTTAAACTGTGTTCACTGCTGTGTCAAAGGTGAAATCTCGGGTCACAGAGACCGGACGGTTTTGTTTAGAAACTCAGAGGACAGTAATCCGTTGTTTTTCATGAAAGGGCTCCAGCTTGCTGTGCCTTTCCCTAAACAAATCTCTCTCTGCTCTGGCTGTAACCTTGGGCCTGATAAGGCAAGTGCACTCCTCTCTTTGTTCCTGCTTTTTAAGTTCTAACTGTGCGAGAACGCTCCAGAGTTTCTGGGAGCTTCGAAAGATGATGTGAACTTTCCAAAGAGCTGAATGACCAACAGTCACGCGCTAAGGACTCGTCATCCAGCTGGGACTGATAACATGTTGTTATGGGTCCACTCCGAGCGTAAGCTCAAAAACTTTGTTATTCCTTCCTGGAATAAATTATCTTGAGCCAAGAAGCCACGACTGTCACGACTTCTGCCGACGAAAGCGAGTATCACCGACACCGACAAGGTAAACACGCGTGGAGTCCAGCTTGGACTTGCGGGACCGACGACTCGTCAGTCTAAAGTTGACCACAGCTCTTTACCAGAACCAAGGCGGACGTCTTAAGGTAAAGGAGCAGCTGTTTGCTTGCTGGAGGTGTGATGATATCTTAGCTGGACGCGTACGGAAGAGTGTCATCTGGTTTCATAAATGCAAGATAAACTTCCTCTCTTAACCTCCCAATTCTTCTTAAATCTTTCCTCCTACTCTTTCCCCTCTCTATCTAAGCTGGAAACTATAATTAAGCTGAAGAGCCCACAGACTAAATATGTTAACATCCAATATTGAAGTCTGTTGTGTTAAATTTAAGTGTGCTGACGTATTAATTTGAAAGAAAGTGAAATCATGTCAATCAAGTGTAATGGTGTTAATTTAGTTGATTTATTTTAAATAAATGATAGTGTCTCTTTGACATATCAAACTAAGTTAACGTCTTTGTCACTTAATGGCTTTGTGTATTTATCCATCATAAAGATCACAGAAATATTGGGTAAACTGAAAAAGAACAGAATCCGTGAATTTACTATTCAATCTGAATAAGTAAATTAATTAAGGTAAAGAGGTCAGTATTAATATTGACC
Source organism: Garcialebias charrua (assembly GCA_038048925.1). NCBI lineage: Eukaryota > Metazoa > Chordata > Actinopteri > Cyprinodontiformes > Rivulidae > Garcialebias > Garcialebias charrua. The sequence goes on from JBBPBX010004013.1 coordinate 76,474, forward strand.
TCCTCATAACCCCTTACACACATCTTAAAACAAAACTGTCAGTTTGACATATCATTCAACTCTGATACCATTATATGGTCCAGTAACACAGTAATGCTTCACATTAAAGAATAACACAGCATAATAGCCACTGACCACTACCTGGTGGTGAGTTGGCTCCGATGGTGGGGGAGGATGCCGGTCAGACCTGGAAGACCCAAACATATTGTGAGGGTCTGCTGGGAACATCTGGCAGAGTCTCCCGTAAGACGGAGCTTTAACTCCCACCTCCAGGAGAGCTTTGAACACGTTCCGAGGGAGGCGGGGGACATTGAGTCCGAGTGGGCCATGTTCCGCGCCTCTATTGTCGAGGCAGCTTATCAGAGTTGTGGCCGCAAGGTTGTTGGTGCCTGTCGTGGTGGCAACCCTCAAACCCGGTGGTGGACACCGGCGGTGAGGGATGCTGTCATGCTGAAGAAAGAGTCCTATTGGGCCTTTTTGGCCTGTGGGACCCCGGAAGCAGCAGATAGGTACCGACAGTCCAAGCGGCATGCGGCTCGGGTGGTTGCTGAGGCAAAAACTCGGGCGTGGGAGGAGTTCGGAGAGGCCATGGAGAATGACTTCCGTACGGCTTCGAGGCGATTCTGGTCCACCATTCGGCATCTCAGGGGGGGAAAGCGGTACGCGACCAACACCATTTATGGTGGGGATGGCGTGCTGTTGACCTCAACTCGGGATGTTGTGAGTCGGTGGGCGGAGTACTTCGAAGACCTCCTCAATCCTACTGGCACGTCTTCCACTGAGGAAGCGGAGCCTGGGGACTTTGGGTCGGGCTCTCCAATCTCTGGTGCTGAGGTCACCGAGGTGGTTAAAAAGCTCTGCGGTGGCAGGGCTCCGGGGGTGGATGAGATTTGCCCTGAGTTCCTTAGGGCTCTGGATGTTGTGGGGTTGTGTTGGCTTACGCGACTCTGCAATATCGCGTGGACATCGGGGACAGTTCCCTTGGATTGGCAGACTGGGGTGGTGGTTCCTCTATTCAAAAAGGGGGACCGTAGACTCTGTTCCAACTATAGGGGGATCACACTCTTAAGCCTCCCTGGTAAGGTCTATTCAGGGGTTCTGGAGAGGAGGGTCCATCGGATAGTCGAACCTCGGATTCAGGAGGAACAGTGTGGTTTTCGTGCTGGTCGTGGAACACTGGACCAGCTCTACACCCTCAGCAGGGTCCTGGAGGGTACGTGGAGTTTGCCCAACCAGTTTACATGTGCTTTGTGGACTTGAAAACGGCACTCAACTGCGTCCCTCTGGCGTTTTGTGGGAGGTACTCCGGGAGTATGGGGTACCAGGCCCATTGATATGGGCTGTTAGGTCCCTGTACGACCGGTGTCAGAGCTTGGTCCGCATTGCCGGCAGTAAGTCAGGCTCGTTTCCAGTGAGAGTTGGACTCCGCCAAGGTTGCCCTTTGTCACCGATTCTGTTCATAACTTTTATGGACAGAATTTCTAGGTGTAGCCAAGGTGTTGAGAGGATTCGTTTTGGTGGCCTTAGAATCGCTTCTCTGTTTTTTGCAGATGATGTGGTCCTATCCTATTGTGGTCCAGATGATGTGGTTCCAAGATGGCGGCGCGTGCAAAGGCTGCGGCTTCTCTCTCTCCCGACACTACGGTGTTTTCGTCTTCTTTGTCCTGTATGCCGCAATGTGCCGGCACGTCTTCGTCATGTTTACGTGTTCAAGAACGCAAGTATAGCCGTGAGTTCCTGCTTGATGTCGGAAAAACCGCTCATTTGGGAATAAACAGTGACCTACAGGAGAAGCTACGTGAGCTCGAACAGAAGCTAAACGAGTTTCGTGACTGCGGCCTGCTCTGGAAGCCAGCCCCGAGCCTCAATTCATCGCGCCCGCCGTGGAAGCGCCACAAGCGGCTGGACAGTAAGCGGAAGCCAACCCTGAGCCCCCGCCGTGGAAGCGCCACAAGCGGCTGGACAGAAAGCGGAAGCCAGCCCTGAGCCTCCCTTCTTCGCAGCCGCCGTGGAAACGCCACAAGCGGCGTGACAGAAAACAGAAGCGGGGTAAACGCGGAGGTGTCAGAGCTAGGCTAGCAGCTAGCCCACACAAACCGGCGATCCCATCCATGGTTTTGGCTAACGTGCGCTCCTTGGACAATAAACTGGATTATATACGCCTGCTACGAACGACACAAAAGACTGTGAGAGACTGCTGTGTGTTTGTATTCACGGAAACGTGGCTCAACAACAACGTTCCGGACCATGCTATTCAGCTGGAGCAGCTAACATGCTACAGAGCGGACCGAACCCTCGAGGGAGGTAAGACAAGGGGAGGGGGGCTCTGTGTTTACATCAACAAAGCATGGTGCCTGGATGCTGCTGTGGTCTACAAACACTGCTCACATTTAGTGGAGTTCATGACTATTAAATGCAGACCGTTCTATTTACCGAGGGAGTTTACAGCTGTTTTGATTGTTGCTGTATATATTCCTCCAAGCTCCAACAGCAAAGTTAGAAGTGAGGCTTTGAATGAACTATATCTGCACATCAGTGAGCAACAAACAGCCCATCCTGATGCTTTTCTCATCACGGCTGGTGATTTCAACCATGCAGATTTAAAGAGTGTATTTCCAAAAACATACAGAAACATAAACTTTGCAACAAGAGGAAACAACA